>CAUYSK010043823.1:0-26534 GCA_963575035.1 Avahi laniger | reverse complement strand
AATGTGATATGATTCATAAATTCCAGCTTACATTTAGTTTTTGGGAACACAAGTATTAGATTGCACTATAGAGAACCTGGAAGGCAGAGAACTTTGATTCTTACCGAGTCAACCACCAACTAAATAAATGATTCATTCTTTCTTTTCTTTGTTCCTTTATTCTTTCACTCAGTCCACCATTTGTATATTTGATCCGGTTGTGAAGCTTTTGTATCAGCTCTAAATCCACCCTCCTGTACTCTGCTTTGCTATGTCAGTGCTGGAACTCTGCACGCCACGTTTCTGCTCTGCCACTGGCTCCACGAGAGGCTGAGGCAATGTGGCACGTGAGAGCGACACTGGAAAGCTGGAGAAAGAAGAGATTTGCTCTGTCTCCTCGGGGATCTGGACCCAGCAGCTCCTTCCCCTGCATTAGGCTCGGAGAGTCCAGCATCAGCCAATCAGTTCCTCACCCTCAGAAGTCTGCGTGTCAGCTGCATGTGCTTCTCTAGCATTTTCCAACCTGTTCTCTTTGAACAACAGCTACTTTTGCAAAGACACCTTACCTCTACCTCTGTGATATCTTAGCGTTTACAAAGTTCTACCCTTTCAATTCTTCGCTACAACTCTGTTAAAAAAAATAGCATGGTTTATATCTTCTTATTAGAGTCTGACAGATACAATATTCAACTTATTTTTATTAAAAAATCTGATATGTATGAATATCTGCATTATGTTGGCCATTGTTAATGATGGTCAAGTCAATCATGTTCTTTGCATTAAAGTTTTTAGGAAATATTAACTATACTTTCACAAACTATTTTAGACTTTTCTATTTTGTGTGGGAGGAAGAAAGTAATATGAGGAAATGAATGCAATCATGCTATGGAACTAGGAATACTTGACATTCATATAGTGTTCTACAGATTTAAAAGTACCTTCATGTTCATTATACCCTGTGAAAGTACAGGGAAGCTAATATCTACATTTCACAGATGAGAAAACTTGATGTTCAAAATTTTCTTCAAGCTTTTTCTTTGAAACTTAAATCCCTGTTCATTGTCAAAAAATAATTTAAACACCTTTAAAGTTTTAAAATGGAAAAGCAATATAATACTAAAATCACACACATTCTCAAACTCCAGAATTTTTGGTTCTTCTACAGTGTGGGAAAATGTAAGACACGTATTTAAGAAAAATATACATTAAAAATTTGTGGCAGGAGGTTGAAATAATTTTTGGTGAGCCAATGATGTGTGTGTGTGTGTGTGTGTGTGTGTGTGTATGTAATTAAAATAAAAGAGACTCAGGAGAACAAATTGCAAATTCTAGCTCTGGAAAACACCAGTTTTGAAGACTGACAATACCATATTTTATGGTATTCCCTTTAATTCAACTGCAGCGCTAATACCATGGGCTTTTTCACAATACAAAAGTACAAAATTTGACAGTCACTTACTGCCCATAAAAAGTTCTACTTTCTAGGCTTGCACCCAAAAACTAATTTTGGTTGTATGTGGGTGTGACAAAACTCCTAAGAGTAAAAGAAAAAACAAAAGAAACTTTTCCCCAAAATTATTTGGTAAAAGTGCTTCTACAGGGTGATGTAATAGATTTATATCCCTGGCTGTCCTTTCCCCCCAATATATTGCTGCAGACCTCTTGATGGGGCCTAGATTAAAAATCACAACCTTAATGTATTTTTCAAAATCAGGGCTCAGGAAAATTGCGATGAGCCATACTGTTCATTTATTCTCCAAATTTTATTTCAAAGAGATGCTTTATAATCTTAGTAGGGATGAATGCAATAAGAGTAAGGGTTCAACATGCTTCCAGCATTGGCTTTTTTGTTAAGTCATTTTTTGATTGC
This sequence comes from Avahi laniger, assembly GCA_963575035.1. Taxonomy (NCBI): domain Eukaryota; kingdom Metazoa; phylum Chordata; class Mammalia; order Primates; family Indriidae; genus Avahi; species Avahi laniger. Next base: position 24,685 of record CAUYSK010043823.1, on the reverse strand, counting down.
GAAGATTCTTTCTTTAAGAACTGAATATCTCTAAATATGCTAAGTGTTTTTTTGTGTTTTCCAGAATTAGTGATTCAGAGTGTCAGTGTCAGATAGGGCTTCAGAAAGTGCTCTGAGGACATCTGAAACACCTTGTCTCTCAGGAATGTAGCTTTTCAAACGACATTGACTAAATATAGAAGAGTAAGAGTGGGAAAGAGAATGAGCCATTATTAACCTTCTTTTCTCTAAGAGTATATTCCTTAAGTGATCTTTGTTTTAAATTGGTCAAAAGATTTTCAGTATTCCCAATGAAGGTGGATTTTTACTTTCCCACTGCCTTTTTCTGTTTTGATTATTTTTCCTACTTCATTGCTTAAGCCAGAATCTGGTTTCAAAGTAGGACATGACTTTGACATAAATTACAGCATGCTAGAATGCTTAATCTTCTCAGTCTCATTTTATTGCTGTCCTGTATAAATAACACATAATAATTTTGTTTTATTAATATAGTGATCCATCTTTATTGCCCTGTGCTTGTTAATGAAGATTGAAAATGAAGGTCTCCACCTGTAAATTAGAAGTGTTTAAACAACTGACAAAACTAATTAAAGTTTTTTGGTATTAAATTAAGCTTTCTTTTCTTGGATATATTACTCACACAGAGTCCCAAATCCTCTTTGATATTTTTGATGTTTGAAGAGGATTATGTTCAGTCACATGTCTGAGTATGTTTAGAAATAAGGTATTCATTTATTAGGCTAATTAATCAATCAGCACATATCGGTTTCAGAGGAGAGGTCTAAAGTGAGCTAAGTCACTAGCATGTGATTAATCCAATTTCATGAGTAAAGAAAACTTCAAAGTAAACTGTTGAGCATGGAGAGTAATCCACTGTTTGAGTGGATCCCTTCAGGTCGGCAGCCGAAAGAAAGAAAAGATTCTGTGAAATATTTCCTCCTCCATTCATCTGCTACCATTGACCTTCTTTTAATCTTCTCTACCATGAAAATGACCATTTAAAGTTCCTGAAATGTGCCGAACTCTCTTTTGCCTCATGTTGTTTGCATATGCCTTTACCTTTGGCTGTAATATTCTCCCATGGTCACCTTTCACCAAACACTCCCTGTGCTGTGTGTCCACTACCATAACTTGCTGGTAGGAGCCCTTTCAGGTCTCAGCTTAGATGGCGTTTCTTCTGGAAAGTCTTTTCAGTCCCAAGACTGAGATGGATTTCCTTCCTATGTGCCCCCATCATACGTATCCTCTTCTTGCCCCTGTAGTAATACTTATCAGTATGTCTGCTTATATGTTTGTTTACTTTTCTGGATTCTTCGTTATGATGTAGGCTTCTTGAAGGCACAGATCACTAGTATGTATCATGGTATCCAGCACATAGTATATATTGATTACTCTATTATTGATTTTATTGACATCAACAGCTGGGAAAAGCATGTGATAAATCCAAAATGCTGTGGTGATTTTGTTGTGATTAAGAGGGGTGGGCGTATTCACACCTAATGGGTGTGGTGCGCACTGTCTGGGGGATGGGCGTGCTTGTAGCTCTGATTTGGGTGGGGCAAAGGCAATATATGTAATCTAAACATTTGTACCCCCATAATATTCTGAAATTAAAAAAAAAAAGAGTACAGATACTAGAGCCAGATTGCCAAGGTTTGACTCTCAGCTCTGCTACATACTCAGTCTATGACCTTGGACAAGTTACTCAACTCCTCTGCGCTTTAATTTCCTCACCTGCAGTGCAAAGGCACTAAAGGAACTCTATCTCCAATAGTGCTATGAGGCTTAAACACCTAGTATGTTTATAAAAGACTCACTAGACCAGCGGTCCCAACATTTTCGGCACCAGGGACTGGCTTCATGGAAGACAGTTTTTCCATGGATGGGGAGTGCAGGTGGGTGGCAGGCGCAGCGCAGGTGGTGATGCCAGCGGTAGGGAGCAGAGCGACTGTGAAAACAGATGAAGCTTCGCTCGCCCCCTCATTGCTGTGCACAACTCCCTTTCCTAAGTTTCATGGGATAAAATTTTTCCATGGGGGTTGGGAGTGATGTGCAGCCTGGTTCCTAACAGGCCACTGGGCCCAGGGGCTGGGGACCGCAGCACTAGACCATGTTAAGTATTAGATGAATGTTTTATTAAGAAGTAAACATCCAGAAATGAAGTTTAATGTAGGATTGTCAAGTGACGAATTGGAGACATTATAGTTGGAAAGAGAGGGAAAGGTTCAGAGTCCAGAGTTCCGGACCATCACTTCCAGGAAGTAAGAGATTATAAGAGGACCTGGCTACAGCCTATGTTTCTCTTCTTCTCTCAGTCTTACGTCCCATGATATCTACTTTTATGACTTCATTCCTAGAGCAATAGTTCTCACAAGAGTGTCCTTCAACTTTCTGAATCAGAATTACCTGATCAACTTGTTAAAAGGCAGATGGCAACACAAGTGAGGTGGCTCATGCCTGTAATCCCAGCCACTCTGGAGGCCGAGAGGGGAGGATCCCTTGAGTCCAGGAGTTAGAGACCAGTCTGAACAACATAATGAGACTCTATTTCTAAAATAATTAAAACAATTAGGCATGGTGGCATGTGCCTGTAATCCCAGCTACTCAGGAGGCTGAGGCAGGAGGATCCCTGGAGCCCAGAAATTTGAGGCAGCAGTGAACTATAATAATGCCACTGCACTCCAGCCTGAATGACAGTGCAAGATCACATCTCTAAACTTTTTTTTTAGGGTAGATGCCAAGGCCTCACTATAGAATCCTTGCAGGAGGAGTCTGGGAAACTGCATTTAAACTGCATCACAGATGATCATGATACATGAAGTCTGAAGACCACACATTGTGGTTCACTCTCTGGACATATTTCCAGAAACACAGATGGGCAGGTGAGGTTTGAAAAAGACTCCCCGATGATTCAGAAATGCTTTTTATCTCTCTACTTCTCTCAGTCATAATATTTATAGCTTTTATAGCATTGCTTGCTTTGTTCCCTGTGCTTTGATGTTTGCAAAAATGTAAGATATAATCTTAGCCTCAAGTAGTTTATGACACAGTTAGTTGAGAGATGAGTGTCAAACACATTTTAAAAAATTGTATCAAATTTACACTTAAATTTTGGTATTGATTTTCAGCACAGTATAAAAGAGAAGGGCTAGGTGGGCTGGAGTAGTCTGGGAAGATATTGGAAAGTGAGTGGTTTTGAAACATGAGTGGAGAGTGGTTGAGTGGGAAGAGACGGGGAGACCACTGAGGCAGAAGTAAGAATGTGAGTAAAGGAACAGAGGTGGAGTTGAGGATGGAACATTTAGGAAAGAGTAAAGAGCTAGGACTCCAATCTCTCATGTTAAGGAACGGAAAGAGAGGGGAGTCAAGGCACTTGGCATCATCTCCAATTATTCTCCATAATCTTAAAAAAAAACTTAAGGGAAATCAGTATTTGACTAGATTATAGAGATTCATTGGAAAGTCTTTACAAACTAGTCTATTATGTCAGTGCAGTTAATCTCCCACTCTCTCTGTTATACATACAGTTTACTTTCCTGGAATATTTCCAAACTAGTTGGAACAAGAGGCATTAGTAATTGGATAAAAACAAATAACCTAAATCTGCAAATTACAGGAAGAGACAGTTGCTAGTAGATTGTGACTATGGTAATTCCTGATGAGAGGGATGCAAAATGGTTTTTCTTAGAAATGTACTGTTCATTCATGTGTGTATGCAGGAGGAAAGAGAACTGGTTTGAGAAAACGTGTGAGGACACAGAGGAATCATAGCAGTAGTCTCATTTATCTAATTAGATATGGAAGACAGAGGGGAGGAAGAGAGAACATGATAAAGTTGGTAGAATCTAGTTTCAGCTAATGTAAAATGAGAAAAATGTGATAGTTATGTTGCTAGAAAAGTATTCAAAATAATTATAGGAGAATGAAGAGGAGAAAAAGAATCAACACATATTTTCTTCCTCTCTTCAATTTGCTCTATTAATCCTTTATATTACAATATAAATTTTCTAATCCATTCAATATCTCTAAAAATATGTCTACTATTAGGATGAGGAACTTTTCTTAGAGAGTTTAAGTGATCTGTCCAAAACCAAGGTGGCCAAGGGAGCACATACACTGAGGTCTATCTTATTATGAAGGCTAAATACTTTCTTGCCATTCAATGGCATTAAATAAACAGCAACGACATTGACTGCAAGCATTTTTGCATTTTCTGAAGCTAAGGGCCTCCTGTTTGAGCCTGTGCTTGCTTGGTTTGTTTCTTCAATTCTTAATGTTCTCCTGTTTCCTAAAATTTGTTCTTGGATCTTGGAATTCCTACTTTGCTCTGATGCTCTATCGCCTCCCTGTCCACTCTAGCTCTAAGTCATTCTTCTGACAATGGCCAGAGAGATCCTTCAGAAAGACAAATTTGATCCCATCATTTTTCTGAAGAAAAGCCTGTTAGTGGCCTTTAGGTCCTGGGAGATGTCATGTCAGCCTCTGCCCAATTCTTTACACGCATGTCTAGTTACTCATCTCTTTTTCTGTATGATCCAGGCATGGTCATTTTTTTTTTGTCCTCAGTTTAAGACCACTATATTAGTTCCTGAAGCTGCCAAGACATATATCTACAAATTTGGTGGGTTAAAATGACAGAAATGTATTTTTCCATAGTTCTGGGGCCATAAGTCCAAAATCAAAGTGTCAGCAGAGTTAAATCCTCCTGGAGGCTCTGAGGGAGAAATTATTCTGTGCCTTACAATGCTAGGAAGCATCTGGTGGCTGCAGGCCATCCTTGGCATTCCTTGATTTTTACGTGCATCGCTTCAATTCCTGCTTTGGTCTTCACATGGCCTTCTGCCCTGTGTGTGCCTGTGTGTCTTCCTTTTCTGTCTCATATAAGGATGCCCATCATTATATTGAGGACCCACTCTAATTCAGGATCAATTCATCTCTAGATCTTTACTTTAATTCATCTGTAAAATACTCTTATTCCAAATAATGTCAAATTCTGAGTTTCTAAATGGGATATATTTTGTAAGGACACAATGCAACCTACTGCTATCTGTTCTTTGGCCGCCAAAACTTCATATCCATCCCACGTGCAAAATACATTTACCCCAACCCAATATCCCCCAAAGTCTTAATCCTTTCCATCATTAACTCTAAGTCGAAAATCTCATTGGAATTATTGTCAGCTCAAAATGTTCCAAATCGCATCATTGAAATCATGGAAATCAGGTATAGGTGAGACTGTAGTTATGATTTGTCCTAGCACAAAATTCCTGTCCATCTGTGGGTGTGTGGAACTAGAAAATGAGACATCTGCTTACAAAATACAATGGTTATACAGGTATGGGATAGATATTCCCATTCCGGAAGAGGGGAAATGGAAGGAATAAAGGAATCACTGGTTCCGAGCAAGTTTGAAATCCAGCAGGGAAAATTCCGTTAGGATTTAAGACCTGAGAATAACCCTGTGGCTCGCAGCTCTGCCCCTGCACCTCAGCAGCAGCTTCTGCACTCTCTGCCCTCCCGGATAGCTCCTTCCTCCTCTGCGTTCATTTCTTCTTTACCTTGAACAATAGCAAATGTTTGCAGTTAGGCAGTTCTATAGGCATGTTTTCTGCTTGTAGAATTTTGGAAGCCTGATAACTCTCTTTGATTTCATCCAACCTCTGTCCCTTTCTGTCCAAGCTGACAGTGTTTCAGTGAGTATAACATTCTTAAAAACATTGCGGGCCTCCCCTTTATGACAAGGCTATCCGTGTCATTAGGCAAGAGAATTCTCTGCAGGTCATTCTTGGATAACTCCATAACTATACCTGGCTTCTAACATGGTTGATTGGATCCATGATTCACACATCTAATCTCTTCAGCATAAGTTTGTTGAGCCACACCCTTGTACTTCTTCTCAGGTTTATTTTTTTCAACAATGATTTTCTTAATATTAGCATCCTTTGCAATCTGGATGGGCTAAGAATTTCCCAAATCACCAAGGGCTGGTTTCTTTCTACTAACAGCCCTTTCCTCAATTTAGCTTTTTCCTCTTGCATTTAACTAAAATCAAGAAGGAAAAGTCAGTCTTTACCTTCCACACTTTACTTGGAAATTTCGTCAGCTAAATATTCAAGTTCGATGCTTATAAGTTCTGCTTTTCACCCACCTACAGAACACCATTCAGTCAAATTTTCTTACATTTTATAAAAGGATCTCCTTTTCTCTAGTTTCCAATAACTTTACTCATTTACTTCTGATAACTTACATTGAACATTTATATTTTCACTAATTATCTCTCCAAAATAATCCAGGCTGTTTCCATTACGTACCTTAAAATTCTTCCAGTCTCTATTACCCCTTTCCAAAGTCACTTCTGTATTTTAAGATGTTTGTTACAGCAGCACCCCACTTCCCACTATCAAAATTTCTATCAGCAGGAGATATACATATATATAGACACACACACGCGCATATATACATATACACATATATGTGTATATATATGATGACTTATAAGGAAATAGAGGAATGATAGTGTGCTTATATGTGTGCATGTATGTACGTGTATATAATTTATTGCAAGGAATTGACTTACACAATTATGGGGGCTGAAAAGTGTGGATTATGTAGAGAAGGTCAATAGGCTGAACTCTCAGGCAAGAGTTGAAGCTGTAGTCAAGAAATGAAATTTCCCCTTCCTAATGGAAACCTCAGTTTTTTTCTTAAGGCCTTTCAATTAGTTAGATGAGGCCTATCCATATTATCAAGGAAAATCTTCTTTATTTAAAGCCAACTGATAGTAGATGCTAACCACATCTATAAAATAACCTTATAACAATACCTGGATTAGTGTTTCACTGAATAACTGGATCATATAATCTATCGAAGTTGACACATAAAATTAACTATACAGCCATTGAATCTTTTCTCATCTACCTGTATCTGCTCTCCTCTAGCTAACTCATATTCACACTTCAGTTTGCAGCATAAATATCTTCTCACTCTTGGAAGATAGCTTGCTCTAGGCTCCAGACCAAGTTCATTTCCTATTAAATGTCCTTGATAGCACCCTCTATGTATGTGCATTACGCTGTATATTATTTAGTAAATATCTAAGCCACCTGCAGGATTGTAATTTCCATGAAGTTCCATGAGTCTATCTTGTTCCCCATATAGTTGGCACTCAATAAAGTCTGTTGAGTGAGGGAATGAATAAATCACGCATTAGGCAGATCCAGATGGCAGGTTCTCTACATCCATAGCTCAAGGATCCGGGGCCAGCTCTTGCTATTTTAATGAGAGCCAAAAACACTTCTAAAAAACCATTTCCCTTTTCAACTGTACTTAGCTTTTAAGAACATTGTGTCTAGAGACTAAATAAAATAGAGTAAAATTTAAAAAACAAGACTTAATTTAACAGTTAAAACTGAGCAATAGCATCCTTTTCTACTTAGTATCTGCCTTTCCCTAAGAGTACAGAAAACCACTAGTGCAGAGAGTGGGGAGCTCCAGGATAATAAGAATTTTAGGATTTGACATTAAATCTGAAAACATATTTTAAAAAATGTTGGAAGAATAGGCTTTGAAGTTATATAGGCATGGATTCATGTGCTGATTATAACAGTAACCATCAAGTAATCTTGATCAAATTACTTTCTTAAACCTCAATAGCTTTACAATATTATTCAAGAAATTTCGGTAGACTCTGTTGGAACTGAATTGCATTTGAGGGGATATCTATTTTAACTGAAGTAAAGGAAGCAAACCTGGGTGCCAAATGGAAAAGGACTCTGTTCTTCTAGAACTAAGCTGGTCAAGAGATGAGAGTGTTCAACATATGTCTGTAGATGGAAAGACAATTATCCAGCAGGAAAATGTAGACTCTACTGTTAATAATAAAAAATGACAAAATCATATTGAATACTATTTGCTACGCACTTTATTTGGGCCAGGCAAAATTTACACACTACTATTTGATGTGCAAAACATTGTAGTTCCTTCAGTTTTACTTAGAGAAAATAGAGCAAATTAATTGAGATAGTTATACATAAATTCCACTTATATTCTTCATTTGCAAAATATTTGTGATAATACTTGCTCTACTGACAGTCTAGAAATTGTCAGAAAAATCAGAATAAAAATGAGATACTATGTTTGAAATTGGTTTGTACCTTGTGAAGAAAATAAAAGGTATGATTATTAAAAAGCTTGTACCTACATGCTTCAACAACTGAACAAATTTGTACTTAAAAAACAAATCACTCAAACTGGTTGTTATTTGGCTTCATGTAGACAAAACAATTGTTGATTTTACAACCTTTCACATTTCAACTGGTTGTCATGGCATCATGTTGACTGAAAAGAAAAGTGATTCTCTCTCCTCCACAGTTTTCAGATTCCATAAAACACTAAATAAAGAGATCTGAAAATAGAGGACAGTTTTAAAGTCTTTACTCAAGGCTTAGTCATAGGATAAATTTTAGAACATGCCTTTTGTTGTGTCCTGAATAAGCTGATATTGAACATGCCTCATGCTGTTTGTCTTTGGGAGATGCCCTAATTTAGACTCTGCTTTTGACCTTCTGGATAGAAGAAGAATAAAAATGGCCATGGAACTGGCCAAAAGAGGAACAATGTTGGCTTCTCTTTTAGTTATCAAGAATATAAATCAAAAATGATATAATGTTATAATTGAAAATATATTTAAAACATTATTCATGCCAGCCTCCCCAAAGATCACATTTCAATTTAATGTAAGAGTTAGGACTATAATCCTGGTTTCCTAAAGCCAAGTTAAATATCCCTCACTCCCACTCCTTGCCCTCAACTGTGCTACACTGTAAAAGAAATGGAAATCATGTTGGCTTTAATCTTCCTTCTCTTTGATTTGAATCCTATATAAAAACAGCATGTAAGGTCTCCATAATTCTTAATAACCTCACACGTATTTTGTCTAGATAAATTTGACAGAAGATGGCGCATGCATTCCCCACTTCTCAGCATACTGGATGACTCATGGTTCAGTCTGCCTAGTATAGACACAGTTGGAGCTGTCTTCACCCACTGTTACATCCCCTGACAAGTTCTTAAGAAAACTTCTTATTACATTCAATAAAGAGACTAAAGGTAAAGTCTCCTGTAGGCCTCCTGAATGATAGGAAGGCGGACCACCCTCCCTTTCAGAGCCCATTTATCGGGGCATTATTCTGAGTGAATGGCTCACTTTTTTGCCAAAAGTGCTTATTTTCCTTTTACCCAACATTTCCCAGAGGCAATCAGGACATGACTCATTCTTAATCTTTGTTAACACAGGGAAGCATGAGCCTAATTCAGACATTGCAATAGTGGCCAGTACACTGCATAGCTAAGCAAAACAAAACAAACCAATCTTGATATACTATTATGACAATAGCCAAAACGGCTCCCTGAGTAATTTTGGATGGAGAGGACTGCAAAACCACTTAAATTATAGAAGTATTAACTAAGCCCAGAGATAAAATTTTAGTTACTGCCATATTATGGGTTTGAGGAAATGAGAGTTCACTGAAGCTTAAATTTGAAGTTGAATCATGGCTACTATGTTAACCATTATATAGACAATTGACCATTTCTTTTATCACTGCTGATTTAAAGTCTGTTTAAAATCATCAGTGTAGTCAAGTCTATTTTCATAAAATTCTATTTTCAGAGCATTTTACTGCATACTTCCCATCCCAGACCCCACTTATTACATATGTGTATTTTAAAATGGTTTATGTGTGTTGTTTTATTTTTATAGCAATATTGGAGAAGACTCAGAGATTTCAGTGGATTGTCTAAAGCTATGTAGCTAGTATATAGGGAAACCAGACCTCTGGTTCAAGAGCTATTTCCAACATGTTAAACTATTTCTGGTAAAGCTTTCCATGGACAATTTGAGGTTGTTTTTTATTTGTTTATTTGTTTTTTCCTCATCAGACAACAATTGCCTTCCTTCTTCCATCTAATTTTACATAAAACCCAACTTCATTTCCTTATTGTGTTCTACTGACCAAGTATTCTGTCATTATAGCCATATGTCTACACAGCCTACCATTTCACATAGATTAAGTTGTAACTTTTTAAAGGATTCCTTCCTGAGTGCTCATTGTGTAAGTAATGTGTATGCTGTTTTATGCTGTACACTTCATGCCTGGGTTTAAAAACACTTTTCAGAGAATCAATGTTTAAAATATAAGCTCATTTGTCAATATTGTGCACAGAATGAAGTAGAGGCTTCTGGTATAGTCCTGGACAAACTAGAAGCTCTAGAGCTGATATTGGCCAGAATCTAAAATGAAGAAATTTACCGTATTTTCCCTTATTTTCCTTCTTGGCTTCCATGTTTAGGAGAATTAATGTTGTTTCCCTTTGTGGAGATTATAGTCTCCATAAAGACAAACACTGAATATGTGATTATAGTGTGAGTTTCACAAAAGGGCAATAGTAGGGAGCATTACACATTTCATTTGGCCCCCATACTCTGAAGGGTCATATTTCCCCTTTCTAAGTGCAATGCTATACATATTTCATGTAGATACCTACTGCCTGTTGTAATGTGCTGGAAAGGCCCAATACATCATAGCTACTGTGTGTATTGCTTGTTCTCACTGATGATAATCTATATCTTATTGTTGTTAAAACAAAATCTCTCTAACTTTCACTGGAGAACAAGATGGTTTGGGGGAATAATAAGGATTCACTAAACCTGGTTAAAAATCTTACCATTTACTAGCTATGTAACCTTGGATGAGTTACTTAACCTGCCAAAGGCTCAGTTTCTTTATGTGTAAATTTAGGTGGAGATTGATTATCACTTCATTTCATTTATGTGAAAAGTTGTATATGAAAATGCTTTCATATACAAACTACAAATATTGCTTTACAGCTAGTTTCAGAATATCTCAAGAAAGGAGGTGACAGACCTGTGTACAGTTTTCAGTGTTTTTACTCCTGATCTTTCTTTGTTCTCTGCCTATAATAAACTTATATCCCATGCTTGCCATAGCACAGAGGACTTGGGAAACATTTAAAATACAACCTTAGGCAGAGGAACTTTACAGCAAAATGAACTATCATTTCAGAGAAAATGAGACTAGGAATTTTGAAAATCTGATGTTTAACATTAAACAGAATATAGAATCTATACTACCTATAAGGTCATCAGTGTGGGGAAAAAAAAGAAAGAGAATATTCCAAACTACTGCTTGAAAGTCCTGGACGATCGGGGAAAAGGGAACTACAAAGGCAAGATTCTGAGAAACTGGAAGGAAAAAAACCACTTGGGTCAATTTCAGAAATGGAATGCAGATCTTGAGCTGGACTTCTCTTCTCCCTAAGCATTTCTTGCTTTGAGTGGTATTTGACCAGATGATCTGACAAATAAAATGTTTGGTTGATGTGGCTGTGATGGAGACAAATGTCCATCGAAACACATGGGACCTTAAATGAAAGTAAGGGGACACAGAATTAATCCAATACATCGCCACTCTCCCCTATGTCAGCTTTAAAGATTTGGTCTCTCGGAAACTGAAGAAGTGAGAAGCTGGTGAATTAATCCAATGCATCATCACAGGATCCCTTGGAATCCATGTGTAAATTCTAGCCGTTAAATGTATATGAGACAAGTTTAGTTATGTTAGAGTATTTATGAATTGAACAAGTTTCCCTTTAGCTTATTCACTGGAAGTTTTCCATAAAAGACAATGTACAGGCTAAATCAATGGCAGCATTAAATTGGAATCATAAACTAAAAATAGGAAAAATTTAAACTAAAAATAGAAAAAGTTTCATTCCCATATTAAAAAGATAAATTCCAACCCAATTATTTTCCCTACTCGATTCAGTTATCATGTGTCCTTGAGCTGATAGTGAGAATTTTACTTTTTCTTCTATCTCTCTCTTTTATTTTTTTTTCTTGTTGGCTCTGCCTGTCAAAGAAGAGCCCATGAGAGCAGAAAGCATAGCGTCTTGTGTTTTTGCCTACAAACCTGCATTTCCTCCTGATAAGGCTGCTATGTATGGCTTAGCTTTCAATTTAAAAACTAGTTTCCCATTAAATAGTTTCAGTTTTTAATCAGCCAGTCAGCAGGCCATAATAGCTAATCTTGTAAAAGGGTTAAGTCTTCTTTTACTTCACATTTATTTGAATCTCACAATTCAGATAAGAGAGAAAAACACATCCAACTTTTCTTAGGCTGGAGACACTGAGTGAGATATGAGATGTTATATAGTCATGAGACAGTTCCTCTGAATAATAAGTGAAAATTATAAAGCATACAATATTTTGGCTTCAATAATAGATTATTAGGTACTTAACAAAAGAAAAGATCTTGATGATGGAGTTAGGCAAGACTTCTGAAAATATGTTTATTATACATAATTTTCCTGTGTGTAAGAAACCAAAGCTTCCTTTCTTTATACATGTAATCCTGGGAGCAATAGTTTGCTTTAATTTAGACCTAAAATTACAAAACTAAGTCATACCTGATGTTGGGAAAGGCAACTATTTTCACTAATACAGCAAAACCACTGGCTTGACAGTTTTGCAAATATACATTTGGAAGCAGAGGTTATTAGCTTTTACTCTTGGTACCAGAATGACAGCATAAATCCTTAGACCATGTGCACTGCAGTACATTCATTAACATGCCCCAAACTTCTGGACTGCCTGGTTATCGGGTGACAGTGCTATGCTCTTTAGTGTCAAGGGGCAGTGGCAGCTGTCAGGAAGAACAGCAGGTGGCTGTGCAATTGCTGTATCTCCACTTTAGCTTTCCACAACTGCTTAAGTTGGGAGTTGAACTGTAGCACAAAAGGAACACCCACCTTACTCTCATTTATTTAACAGATTTGAAAGGTATATTGGAGTGAATTACTATCCCTTGTCAAAATGGTCTAATGGCTGCCAGAGTTACCTTTCAAAAGGTAGGAGTCAGTGGCCTGAGGGATTGAATGGAAACCACATTGGTTTTAGTGGTAAGAGGTATTTGCCAAGAAAGAAAGGAGAGCAGAGAAGGATTCATGTTGATCTCTTGTCTAGAACTTAAAGTGCCATAAAACATTCTTATAACTCAGCTGGCAGTTACAAGGGGTAGGAAACAGAATTGTTCCATTTTCCTTCAGGGGTAACCTAAGGTAAATGGTATTTTAACAAGGGCCATTTGGGAGTGGATGAGATTATATAAACTCATAAGAATTTTTGTTTGTTTTACTTTACTTTTGACGGCTGTCCAGTTCCTACTTTAAATACCTAAGGACTTTGTCATAGGCCTCAGAACAGCATGAGTTTAGTTAATAACTCAGCACACATTAGAAATAAGGACTATTTTTTTTTCCTGTTAATTAGTTACTTTTTATTGAGAATAGGGATTACATATTGCCTTTGGTACATATTTAGGTGGGTAGAATGTACAGTTGACCCTTGAACAACATGAGTTGGAACTGCGTGGGTCCCCTTATACATGGATTTTTTTCAACCAAACATGGATGGAAAATACAGTATTGTTGGGATGTGAAACCCTTACATATGGAGGGTCAACTTTTCCTCTATCCTCAAGTGCCTTGGGGCAGACTGGGGGACTTGAGTGTACACAGATTTTGATATATGCAAACGTCCTGAAACCAATTCCTGGCTTATATCAAACAAAACCTGTATTAAATAAATTAATGAATTAATATCTGAACTCTGATTAGCTGTGAAACACAATGTTGTACAGGCTCGATATCAACATTTAATAAGTAGTTTTTTTGGATTATTTTTACTTTATATTTGTTAAAATACCATATAATTTCATTAACTTTTAAACTCCTTTAAATTTTCTTGAATTTTTTGTGCATTTTAGAGTAATGGGCCGCTGGTGTTTCCTAATTCAGAAGCAGACGATGTTTTCAATGTAGTCTTGAATGATTCTTTTCCTCTTCGATTTCTTATCAGTTTGGAAAGCACTTCTTTTCTCTTGCAAAATATTTAGAGACCTCAAGGTATCTCTGAATTTTGAATCAAAATGTGCAGTATCTCCACATTTTGGTAGCAGAAAGGACCTTCTCTTAAAATTGTGAGTTTGTTTCTTCTTTCTGCCAGGAACTAACTGTTCTTTTGAAAATCGCTTAATTGTCCTCTGTAGAGTGGGCTGAATTCCCTTTCTGCTGTGATATTTTGTAACCATGTGAGCAGTGAGTGTGATGGCTCAGGAGCTGAGAGATCGAACCAATCCGAAGGTATTCATCAAAAACCTACCATGCGCCAGTCCTTTCCAGGGTAGTCAGTGTTACAACAGAAATGGAAGATTCTGTTTTATCTCCAAGAGCAAAATTAAAGTCTTATATTTAATTAAATGCTGGGTTGAGTGACTCAGACTGTAGACACTACGGGGGATCAAAGAACCAAAAGATTGAAAATATTCAAGACCAGAGTCATTTACTTGAAATTAGTAATCATAGTGTTTATTTACAATTTTGAAAAGGCAAAAAAATGCAGTCAAACCTGTGACAAGATGAAAAAACTGACATAAGTACTCAGTGTTCACATGAAAATAACAGACGAAATAGTAGGTTGTTCTGATCCAGCTGTGATATTGAAAATGTCACTTTTACTTGTTATGTATTATTGCCTCTGAATTCTTTTATATGTAAAACCCCAAGGTCACCTGACACACCATCAGACAATTACTTCTTCTTTCATTGTGCAAGTCGGTAGCTGATAAAGTACACAGCCTTACATTTCGGAATGCTCTGTTCTTCTCCTCTTACACCGGGGCTCCTCCTTGGAGTCTGACTGGGGTAGAGAAATAAAGTTAGTAGGAGTAATCACACGGTTGCCTGCTGTGAAGAAGAGTGAGATTTATTTACAGCACAGCACTCTGATTTGGCTTTAAGAGAATTACATCACCTAAAAATTATACATAAGCGACTTGGCAGAAACACAACCTGGTGGTCAGGCCTGATTATATCAAATAGAAACACTTGGAAAGTAATGTTGCCAGGGTATTTCTTACACATATTTATAGCAGGTGTCCACAGGACAGTAATCCTCACAGATCCTCAAATCCTTCTTAAATGCTAAGGTTTTGAGCTAGAGATAGCCTGTGGCTCTTTGACAAAAAGTGTTCTGCTAATTAAGATCTAACCAAGTCTTCTGATTTAAGATAAGTCAGAGCCTAAAAGGAATTCTTGTCGTGAATTGATTCACTCAGTGTAATATCTTTACCATAAATTCTGGAGGAATTTTGAGGCTACAGATATAGGTCAAGTAAGAAAAAAAACCAAAAAAAATGTAAAAACAATATCATTAGCCAAAACAATAGACACTGGGGGAAAAAAAAAAAACCTCAGCAATAAAAAATAGTATATTTAGATCAGCAGTATTGTTTGAGTTAAATTTGCCATTTTTTCCCTAAAATAATATATTTAATGCTTAATGTAATTGTTTTTAAAGGACTGGTTTGTGTGTGTGGATATAGCATATGAGCTTTTGTAGCAAATAAATTTTAAGAAAAAAATCACTTGTTTGCTTACTTGTTTTTCCTTCTGTATTGTGAATTTGACAAAAAGGCAAGAAATATCACTTATTCCTATTTATATCACCAGTGCATAGCACAATCCTGACCCGTATTATATACTCAGGAAATGCTGGGTGGCAATGCTGAACATAAATATTTTCAATTATGAGTTTTCTTAAGAATAATAAGAACATTAAAAAAAATGGGTGGAGACTAGAAGATTTTAAGGCATTTAGTTGAGCAAAAGAAGGCCTGATATTCCATGTTAGCACAGATCCATTTTTAACTAAATTTGAAATATAAAATAAAGTAGCAGTGTTACAGAATCAATGCAGTGATTCTTCTGTTTTCTTAACATAGCAGTAAGCAGGTTTTCAAGACCTATCGATATAATTTTGGATTTGTTTTGGATTTATTATTATTTGAGCAACTTCTGCCACCTTGACCCAACCATTTAGACTCTAGGAAATCATTTTGTCATGTTGTCATAATTTTCTAAACTGGAGAGGTCAATAATAATGAAAATAAATTTGCAGCTATTGAGGAAAACTTGTTAATAAGAAAAAATGTAGCCAGGGTAGGAAACTGATGCAATCATACACAAGAGGGAGTGTTCAATGTAATTATTCTAATAGATAAAGAGTTTATTGAATTCTTGCTGAATTTTTTCATTTGAAATTCTCAGAGATATTTTGTCTGAAAGATGTTGTAACCTATTAGAACATATTTCAACCCAATGACTAAAGTATATATGCACCTCTAAATTCGTAGTTATTTTTCATTTTCGGATAACAACATGCAGTATATATAAATGTCCTAGCTGTATTACAGAACATCTAAATAGTAAAATGCATGTTTTTATCATACTTTTTAGTCTAAAGGAAACTGAGGCTCAAAGAGCTAAAATAACTTGCTGAAGGTCATGATCAAAGTCCTTGGCCCACGTTGTTAACCAGAGTGATGCAATTATGACCCTCTGGTGCCGTGTGTTAATATCGAATGTTCATTTAGGAGGACAGTAAATTTTTGTGGAATATTTTCACATTTAATAATTTAAATTTAGAAATTTATTTCAAGACTTTGTTATAATAGTTTATGCATGTGTATGTATCTAATATACAAGAATGAAATTTTTATATATATGCATATTCTTTTATGTTAAAATGTTTTCCAAGAATCATAGCCACTAAGTTTCAGAAATATGATAGAATATGAGTTTTATAATCAATGAAGTACTAAAAGGAGGCTAACCTACAATCTTTCTGGTTTATTGTTTTCTTGATGCATGAAATACTTTGTGTCAGCTTTTTCAAAGAAAGGGAAAAATAACAATAATGTAATTTCCTAAATTCGCTTTAGTCTTCGAAAAGAAAAGTCCAGTTCCAGATAATGAAGTTGAGCATGGTGAGATTTAAATTCTATCTTAAAAAGTTTCATTAACTTGCAGTTATTTCTTCTAACAAAGACAAGGGATCCCTGGATAATTGAAACCCATAGATAATTGAAAAAATGCAGTTAGCATTATTTCTCAACCTCAGCCCATACCGAATTTTTTATTGACATTATAATCAAGTAATCTTCTCATTTAAATTTTACTTCTTCTCCCTTATTTTCTCATGTAATGGGAAGGAAAATACCTAAATTAATAAAGAGCAGAGAGTGAAAGGTACCTGGCTTCTATCTGGTGGTAGATCAGGGCCCAGACTGCTGAAGCATTTATAGTATGTAAGACAGTGATAAAACTAAAACATTTTAAATATAGTGATTGGGGGAATTTTGAACACTTTATGAATAAGAGAAATGAATTTTAACTAGTTTTATATTATCAGGTACAAGCTAAACTTTGTAATGCCCTCAACTGGAAAAAACAGTTTTCATACTGGCCTTCTGTTGCTTTCTATTAGCCATATGTTCCTGTGAGCAGAGTAGCAGGTATTATGACCTGTCACTTATTATTCAGAAAGCTTATTAACATATATACGTCTCAATGTGGGTATAACAAGGCAATGAAATCTACAGCAAATTGGCAAATGGATAAAATGCCTTGTTCAACTAATTGGTATGTTTAAAACACTAAGTTTGTTTGGTATTGTGTTTTAGTAACTCCAATATTTCATCAAATCATACAATAACTATTAAGCATGTACTCCATTCCTGGGAGTAGAATGAGGAATGAGAAAGTCCTTGACTGACCCTTCCAAACCTGATATGCAGTTGGTCCTGTGACGTGGATGAACACAGGGTGCTAAGGCTGGAGGTCAATGAAGGATTCCTGAGGAAATAATAAGGTTAATTAGTAAATAATGTGTTCTAAATTGACTGGCATAATCAATGTGATTATCCAAAACTGTTTATACTCTTTGTTTGTTTGCCACAGGGAATTTCTTCAAAGTAAAACTTAGATGTCTTAACCATGCAAATTAATGCAGTAACACTCTCCTTTGACTGAAGCGTGGGTGGGGACCCGGGGCTTTGTGTTTTCAGCTTTCCATCCTTGTTTCCATTTTTCCTGAGATCACGATGGGTGACTTGGGGGTGGAGTGGTGCTACAGTAACCAGCTTGATGATCGGAGCCAGCTGGGGTAAGACTTGTCTCTGGTTTCCCGTCACCTGCATCTTGTGTGCCTATCACTTGCCCCCCCCTCGTGGTGCGCAGCGAGCTTCTAGAGACCTGGCTGCCTGGTGCTCTTCACTCTGTTGCCACCACTTCCTGGGCAGAGAGCTGATCTCTGCCTCCTGTGGGATTTTATATCACTTCATTTGTTCATTCACTCACCTAATCAGCATTATCGAGCATGTTATGTGCTGGCCACTGTGCAAAATATAGGGGTTATAGAAAAATATAAAACGATCATATTTGAACAGCTCTATCAAAGTGGAATTTTCATAACATATATTCAACCATTTTAAGTGATTTTTAGTAAACTTACACAGTTGTGCAACCATCAATGAAATTCAAGTTCTAAACATTTCCATCATCTCAAAAAGATCTCTTGTGCCCACTTGCAGTCAGTCTCTGCTCCCTCTCCCAACCACAGCAACCACTCATCTGCTTTCTGTCTTTATAAGAATTGCCTTTTCTGGCCATTTCATATAAATGGAATCATACGATATGTAGCATTTTTCATCTGGCTTCTTTTATTTCATATGATATTTTTGAGGTTCGTCTATGTTAAACCATTAATTAGTTGTGTGCTCCTTTTTATTTCTGAATAGTATCTTATTGCATGGATATGTAACTTTTTTGAACATTAAGATAATCACATTTTGTAATTAAAAATAAGATAAAGGTTTTAATGTCATCTATAGCAAGAATTTACTACATATTTTCACATATTTTAAGGGATTGGAAAGTTGCTAAAAGTCATATTTGCTGCTTTAGTCAGACTTTGGAGAGACTGAGGCTTTTGTTCTTCTGGGAAAAGTTTGAGGAAAAAGAAAGAGCTCTGAGGCTGCAGACACCATGACTGAACTATTGGAAGAACCTATTCTTCAACTGGTTAAATAAATCATGTGATTAGAGAATCCTGGTACCACTGATAGTAGCTTAGCGGGAATGGCTCAAAAGCCAATGATCATTCACCTCCAGAATGGCAGCATGAGAACCCCATGGAACGGCTCCCAGTGAAAGAAGTACCATCCATATATTTATGTGTGCACGTGTGTGTGTGTGTGTACACATACACCCCATTTAAAATCCTTGGAAATTGTCTTAAGGGTTTACAGCAAACAAATGAAGAAACATTTATTCTGGAATCTGAGCCACATCCCACTTCCTTCTTCCATCGTCCGGCAATCCTTTCACCCCGCCCTCCCCCACCAGCTCAGCGTGACAGAAGCCCACTACTCCGGCTAGATACGGCCAAGACAGCCTTCCTTCTCCCTCCAGCTCCCAATCAGGGCCCAGGGCACATCACAGGAGGGGCAGGCTGCCAGCATTTCTGATCCCCTCCTACTCTGTGTCGCAGAGGTCAAATTGCTGGATGAGATGTCAGGGGCTTTCTTCCACTATCCAGCCTCCATTCCTAGGGTGGGTGCTCTCCTTAGGCATGGCAAGCAGAGAACATTAGGGCCCTGATCACCTTCACTCTAGTTCACTCCTAGGGAAGACCGTTGATTCCAGGAGAGGCAAGGTGAGACTAACAAAGGCCAGGAAGAGAGAAGAGTCTTAGAGATGGTGCTCAGGGAAAGAGATAGTCCCTAAAAACAGAACTCCAGAGCTTTCACCAAAGGAATTAACTCAGAATAATCAAAACAGAATGTGTGTAATTTCAAGACTAAGGGCACTCTCAAAAACAATGAAGACTTTGGTGACAGACAATTAAGAGGAGGCTGTTAGTTAAATGAGACAAACACGCTAAACTGTAGGCCAGTTACCGGAGATAATCAGGGAAATAGTTAAGAAAAGCCTTTGTAGAGTCAAAAGAAACCTCCAAGGCTGGCCTCAACACCCACCCCTGCCCAAATTTAATTGCACCAGACTGTGAACTAATTTATGGCTCAAGGCATTGTCAAAAACAATAAAGCAACCAGCTCATAATTAGTGGAGTTTAACATCTGGGTGTGATACCAGTAGAGGCAACACCAGTAGCGTAACACAGAGGTCAGGAAAAGAGACAAAGCAACTGCTAAAACAGTTGCCACCCCATGGTGATTGTGCACACACCCGACTCCACACCTTAGGAGGAGTGAAATTAGAAGTTTTCCATATCACAGAAGATAGACTTCACTAAAATATTTAGCCAAGTTAATAACCAAATAAACAAGCAAACAACGATAAAAATAATCTCTGGAGAGGGGGTTGGAAATCAATATCCAGAGTTGTGAGAGTATATTACCTAAAATGTCCCATTTTTAACAAAAAGTTATGGGACACGTAAAGAACAAATAAATGTGACCCATACACAGAGGGAGAAAAAAGCGGTTAAAAGAAATGGCCTGCGGGAGGGGCCAGATGTCAGATTAGACAAACAGTAATTCCTCGAGAAGGGGTCTCCTTCAGTCTGGCTGGAACGGAAGGCTCTCCAGAGGTTCAGGCTCCAGGTTCCTGGTGGAAGCCTTCTGGAGAGAGAGCAAAGACACCGTAAAGAGAGACCTGTGCCTGTGTATAGCAAGGAGCTGTGATGTGTTCTGCAGATAGTTAATCTTTCAAAAAGCAACTTTTAATCCTTGGCCTTGTAGATGTGTTAACATGTATATATTTGTAATATAAAAGTATAAAAATAATGGAAAAATAAAATATATTTGTGTACAAAAAGTTAATTTAAGCCCAAACCTCAAAAATGGTCTACTTTTTAAAAAATGCTAAATGGAATACTATATTGTAATATTATGGTTGGTATTAAATTTAATGATTCAAAAAAATATATTACTTAAAATTTTTATCTTTTATTATTGTGTGTTCAACCCCTGATTCTTTTTTTTGCACTTATATCAACCATGTAAAACATATTTCATAAGGTAATTTCCTACTTAAACTGATTTTTCTACTTTCCTATCATAAGATTGTTTTAATCAATTTTTTTCAGACTACTACCTTAGATATTTACAGAGACGTCTCAATAATCTTGCCTATTTGATAAATTTATTGTAATATATTTATTGGAGGAAAAGATTATACCTAATAAAAGGAATTATTTGATGTTATCTATAGCGATCATTGCTTCTAAAAACCTCTAGTAAATGGACTTCCTCTGTGTTTGATAGTTTGTGATTAGAATAGCAGATGTTAACCAATAAATCCACACAGAAGTTCCAAGAACACAAATTAAAATATAGATCTTGCTTTTTTTCACAAGTGACCAAATTAATAATTAAATGGAAACATGAAGGTTGTTCATTTATGTATGAGGACAATGGAGGCCGAGATGGTCCCATATCTTACTGTGGCAAAAAGGCATATGAGAGACTCTCAGTGTTCTGCCTTCACACATGTAAAACTTCTTTCTCTATGCACTGGGTTTGATAAAACAAAAATCACAGGAAATTCGATAAACATGTTTACAAATTCTTCCATGGCAGAATGATAACATTATTTGATATATTGTGTATTAATTCAAAGAATCATATAAATTACCACTGAACCTAAAAAAGGAGAATTTTCAAGCAAGATACAATTGTGCTTCAAGTTGCTATAAAAATCATGGGGATCTATACCACAAAGGTTAAACATTTTAAATATTTAGCAAAATGTACCTTTTAACCTTCTCTCTCTCAGAAGGCAATCCAAATTCTATTTAATTCATTAAATTAGTCCTTGGTGGACACAGCAGAATAAAAATTTCGTTTCTTTAGCATGCAAATGATGCTATTAATGTGTGAAAATATACAGCATGAAAGTCACTTACTTGTCAAAGTGTTTTGTTCTAAAACCTGCAATGTGTTTCTCGGACATGAAATAAAGATCAAAAGCGAGACGCTCCCCTGTCCTCCCTCAGGTCACACGGAGCCTTTTACCCCCTGGTTGGCAGGAAGAGCCCCTGAGGGGAGGCAATTTCCACAGGCTGGTCACCCCTCGAGGACCCCAATTCTGGAGCGGGAACACCTGCATGATCCAGGAGAAACCTTCCCCAGGAGCAGGAGGTGAAGAACGCGGACAGCCACACGCGAGTAAGTGGCTCTCCCACAGGATCGGCCTCGCGAATCTGCAGAGAAGCAGAGAAGGACAAGCTGCACTGCGTGGGGGAAAAAAAGGTGAACCGGAGAATCGAACTCAAAATCCGGAGAGCGCGGGATAGACAGTGGGGAGCCGAGCGAGGAACGGCCGGGGCGGGGCGCTCTGACCCACAGCAGGACGACTCCTCCAGCGACCTCCACACCTGGCGGGCAGGGAAGCGCCTGCCGTCAACACGGAGCGGGGACAGGGCCGAGGGGCTGCGGGGAGCGGGGAGTGACCGGAGAAGCCGCCTCCTCTCCCAGCCCCGCCGACAGTCTCCCCGAGCGGGGGCTCAAGCCCCGCCTTTGGAAAGTCGGGAGAGGGGGAGAGACGCTGTCTCGGCTGAGCTGCTTGGTGGTCTCGGTTCCACCCTGCCTGGGCGCTGTGCGCCAGAAAGACGGAGAACAGAAGGAAGCTGTTGTTGAGCCCTGACCCAGAGCGACACCCTCAGTCCCCGGCGACTGGGCAGCCCCGCACGCCTCATGCCAAAGGGACTGACTCTGCCCCTGGGTGGAGCTCTAAAAGGGGGTCGGCCCCTTTCTCTCTCTCTCTCTCTCTCTCTCTCTCTTTTATTCCTTTTTTATTATTTTTATTATTTTTTATTTTATTTTCATATTTTATTTTTTATTATTGTTAATTTTTTCCTTTTTTAAATTTATTTTTTATTTTATTTTATTTTTATATTTTAATTTTTTTCTTTTTTTATTCCTTTTTATTATTAATTTTTTATATTTTTATTGTTAATGTTTTATCATTCTTTATTGCTTTTTTATTATTTTATTTTATTTTTTATTTTATTTTATTTTAGTTAGTTATTTATTTTTTTCTGTGAAACCCATGAGCACTGCTGCTACTTTGTTCCATCTCCGCGGGTGGGCTGTTCTGCACCAGAGAGACAGCTCGCACCCCTAAGAGTGTGAAGTAACCAAAGAGGCCACATTTCAAGCTGTGACACATGGTCATCTCTCTGCTAAGACTTGGTAGCTGGTGCTGCCTGACATAGGGACAGACTCCACAAAGGTTAGGGCCGAACAGTAAAGGAGGCTGTTTTCCCAGCTGGGACCTGCGGCTGCCTCCTCGTTGTGACTTGATAGCCGGCTCCTTACGCCAAAGAAACAGTCTCCCACATTTGGAAGTGCGGAGGGGCAAGGAAAGCTGCTCGCTGGGCTGAGACCTGAGAGGTTGCGGACGGCCCTTGACTGCGATCAGGCCACTGGTATTTCGTACCAAAGGGACTTACCCCACATCTGCTGGGGAGAAGTAGTGGCGCAGGCTGCTTTCTGGTCTGGGTCCCTCAGTGGCTTTGCACAGGGCTTCTCCAGCAGACCTTGAGGTGTGCACTTCCTATCAAGTAGACAAACCCCACCCTTGAAGGAGTGGAATAACGAGGGTAGCCTCTTCCTGATCTGAGCTGCTTGGTAGTACCAGGAAGTACCTCTCCCCAAGTCTGGTGAGTTATCTCCCCTTCTGGTAGGGCAAAACCTACCTTTGGAGGAGGGGAGAAATGAGAGTAGATGCTTTCCAGGCTGGATTTTGTGACAGTCCTAGCCAACGCCCCTCCCACATCCCTCCAAGACAGTCTCGGCCCTGTCAATGAAGGAGGAATTCAAGGAACTTCAAAACACAGGGGAAAGCCTGAAGAATAGAATGGATCATGCAGAAGAAAGAATCTCAAAGCTTGAAGATAATGTCTACATGGTGAACAAATCGGATAAAGAAAAAGAACTCAGAAATAAGAGACAAGACCAAAATTTACAAGAATTGTGGGATTATGTAAAAAAACCAAATCTCAGGATCATAGGTCTTCCAGAGGGAGAAGAAGAAGATGCACAAGGGCTAGAAAACTTATTTCATGGAATACTGGAGGAAAACATGCCAGGCCTGGCCAGAAATCTTTATATCCAGACACAAGAAGCACACAGAACTCCTGGGAGACTCGATGTGAAAAATCAATCACCATGTAATTTAGTTATTAGGCTGCCCAAAGTAAACACGAAAGAAGCAATTCTCTGAGCAATGAGACGAAAGCGACAAATAAACTACAAAGGAAAGCCTGTCAGACTAACTGCTGATTTCTCAACTGAAACCTTACAAGCTAGGAGGGATTGGGTCCTTATCCTTAATCCACTAAAACAGAATAATGCCCAATCTAGAATTCTTTACCTGGCAAACTTAAGTTTCATCTATGATGGAGTAATAAATCTTTCCCAGACTAGCAATCACTGATGGAACTTGAAAAGACCAGACCAGCCCTACAGGAAGTACTCAGACCTGCATTACACATTGAACAGCACAATAGACACTCTTCAAAGTAAAAGCATTCAAGAGTCAAAGCCTAGAAAGTGGTTTTCATGATGGCACAAGGAGCAAAACAAAACAACAGGATTTCACCAATCATTATGAATGGAAATCTACCTCAAATCTCAGTCCTCTCAAATAAATGTGAATGGCTTGAACTGTCCTCTGAAGAGACACAGACTGGCAGAGTGGAAAAAAATCCACAAGCCTAGTATCTGCTGTCTACAGGAAA
>CAUYSK010043822.1:0-52924 GCA_963575035.1 Avahi laniger | reverse complement strand
TGTTGCCCTGGCTAGAGTGAGTGCCGTGGCGTCAGCCTAGCTCACAGCAACCTCAGACTCCTGGGCTCAAGCAATCCTACTGCCTCAGCCTCCCAAGTAGCTGGGACTGCAGGCATGTGCCACCATGCCCGGCTAATTTTTCCTATACATTTTTAGCTGTCCAATTAATTTATTTCTATTTTTGGTAGAGACGGGATCTTGCTATTGCTCAGGCTGGTCTCGAACTCCTGAGCTCAAACAATCCGCCTGCCTCAGCCTCCCAGAGTGCTAGGATTACAGGCGTGAGCCACCACGCCCGGCCTGGAGTAGCATCTTTGAGGGGGGAAAACCCCCCAAAACAAAAAGGGAAGTGGCATGTGAGAGTCACAGCTGCTGTGAGGAAGATGGGACCCCAACCATCCTGGCAGAATGAAGGGGGGAGCTTGAACGTGGTACCAGGGAAGCATTTGGAAAGGGCTGGGGGGCCATTTGGGCAGACGGAGACCAGCGCAGCTTCCAGGAGCAGAGATGGGACAGCTGGGGGCTGTGAGCGGAGGAGCGGGACGGGGCCAGCACTCTGGGGGAAACGAGCTCTGCAGAATGACAGGGGTATGGTACAGTAAGGATGTCGTGGGAGACACGGCTGGCCGTGGTGCAGAGTGTCAACGCAGGTGCCAGGCTGGGGAGAGTGTTTCCGTCTCAACCTCTGAAGGTGTCCGAGCAGGTCACATCTGTGGTTGGAGCTGTGCTCCAGGAAGGCCAAAGTGGCAACCGTGTTCAGGTAGACCAGGGAGGACAGAGGGGAGACAGTGGGGAAAAACTGGGGGAAAAAGAGGGCCCCTACTGGTAAAGAGACTTTGCGCAAACTAAATCATCCCCATTTACAGAAGCGTAGCAAGCCCTAGGCGGTGCCTGTAAAGCCAGGCTACGGGGCTTCCGTAATGCTATGTTATCTTGTTGTAGCATCGAAGCTTAGTTTTGGGTCCCCAGGTGGCTGATATATCTGCCCTGGGATTTATAATTTTTTTAGAAATATTCAAAGTCCTGAAATTCTTCATCAAAGATTCAAATCTTTCAGTAGTAATTTTTAAACACTAAAATGTTCTCTAACAATTTCTTCCAGGCTTCATAAACTCAGCTATGCTCTTAGGCTCTTTGAAGAGATGTAAGGGGGTACCCTGTCTTTTAAATAATACCCCAGAAAACTTCAGCCAGTGAGGTCTTCTCTCACCAGGCTCCCATAGACATAGTGCTGTATCTTACTGTAAGTCCTAAAACCAACCAGCCTGTGAAATATCTTTGAAATCAGTGTTCAGTTCCCCATGCACACCTTTCCCACTCTCCTGCCCTGGAATAGGCCTGGCAATAAATGAATTTAGAAACCCTTTTATTTCCTTGGCTCAAACTGACGCTTTGGGGAGCAGGTGAGAGCTTTCTCCCAAGTTGCTTCCAGAATTTCATGCCGTGGCTCCCCTACAAGCTGTGATTAGATTTATGGGTGCTCAGGGGCCCTGCCCTCAGCCTTTCATGGTGCCTGCCAGACCTCAGCCTCCTCCCCTGCTGAGGGGTAGACTTCCTGCAGGTCATTTGCAGTCCTTGACCCCCAGCTGATCCAACAGTCCAGTTCCAGGCTAGCTGGTGACCTATGGGTGGCTGGGAGCAAGACATTGAGTTGGGCCAATCAGATTATAGTTCTTGAGAATTTAGTTTGACAAACATGGAGGAAATCAGGCATCCATGTGAGCTGAAGCTGAAAGGAGAGGATGATGGAAAAAGGGGGTGGAGGGCCCTTGATGGGCCATATGGAAACTAAAGTTATGGGGCAGCAAAAGCCATGAGGAAACACTGAGATGCAGTCCATGGAGGGAGGAGAACGGAACAGACACAGGGAACAGAGCTAGGGACAAGGGCAGCTTGCCCCTGGAGCTGCCTCCG
Organism: Avahi laniger; assembly: GCA_963575035.1. Lineage (NCBI taxonomy): Eukaryota > Metazoa > Chordata > Mammalia > Primates > Indriidae > Avahi > Avahi laniger. Next base: position 51,010 of record CAUYSK010043822.1, on the reverse strand, counting down.
GATTTTGCCTCCAGACTCCAGTCAGGTTTGTGTATATCCCATCAGTAAACCTTCTGCTTCTTGGAGCACTCTAAGTCTGCCTTTCTTTGTTCCCAAAGGACATCCCTTCAGACTAAAAAGCTGCCAATGGCTCTAAATATCAGCATCTCCCAGCGTGAGCTGAGCGATGCTTGGATTATCAGCTCTTCTCTGACCTGAATGTGGAAAGGAATCATCTGGGGACGGTCTTTGCTGCAGATTCGAGTCAGCAGGCCTGGCTGGTGGTTGAGGCTCTGCCTTTCTCCCATGCTCCCGGGTGATGCCAGCCCTGCTGGTCCCCAGCCCACGAGAGCAAGAGGACGGGTGACTCTCGTAAGCAACCGTGTCACTCAACGGGAAAGAAAGAAAAAAACCCAATCGAAACCAAGCAAAACCAACCAAAACTAGGTTTTCAACGTGTCCAAAAGAGAGACAGTAAAGAGGCAGAATAGGTGGTAACTTCCTAGCTTTTCCCCTTTCTACAGCATTTAGGAAGAGAGGAGACACAGACGCTCAAAACTGGCTGACCCAGGGCCTCTGAAGGTTCAGGGCCCTGTAATGTCTTGAGGCAAGCTTTTTGTCTCTAATTTTGTTTGTTTAAAGCAGAACCGTTGGGTTTTTAAATAAATCTGTTCTCTGATATCAATAAATTCACCCAGAGAGAATTTTTTTTTTTTTTTGCTAAACAGGTTGGTTTTGAATAATTGCTATGACTGTAATGAGAAACTGTTAGATTTCACTAGAAAATAGTATGATGGAATCTGGTAATCATTCTAAATTCAGCAGTTGGCTTCCTAATGTGGGATTTCCAAGCATACTGCTTTCCGTTGCTGCTGAAGTCTGTTGTTGAAGCTTTTGATGCATATTTTTCCATTAAAATGAGAAGGCTGCCTCTTGACCGAGTGAGTGCAAATGTTAGCATCATTTTCCTTGCACCTGTATTCCTATTCTAACTGTGGGATAGAGCAAACCGCGTAGTCTCTTCAAACACTGGAAAAGCTCCACTGGGACAGAGGTAACAGTGAGATGGGAAATAAAGGGAAGACCAAGAGTACATTACTGCAAACACTGAAGAAATCAAAAGGTATTAAAATGTAAGCTCTAAAAATATCCAATAGACTAAACACTCACTCCTCTTAAGGAAAAAATGAAAATGTTTCCTTAGTAGTATTGCTTTAGTGGTATCTTCTGGGTTAAACTCTTGGGCAATGGCTTTTAGTACAGTATAATTTGTTAGCATTTATTGCCAGTGATAAATTAGCAGTACCTACCATGAGATTTTACTGCTTCAGGTAGGGTGATCACAGCTTTCCAAATTGTAAATTGCTTTAGCAACTACTTAGGACAGGAGGAAGTAAAACAGAAGACTCAAGCTTAGAGGACTGTTTCTTATTCTTCCTCTGCCCTGGTGCTTACCTGCATGGGGCACTTGGATAAAAGCAGGTTTTCTAACACCCTCCATCCCTTACCTGACCAGCCTTTTTAGTTGTTTTGTTTGTTTGTTTTGAGACAGGATCTTGCTTTGTTGCCCAGGCTGGAGTGCAGTGGTGTCGTCATAGCTCACTGCAATCTCAAACTCCTGGGCTCAGGTAATCCTTCTGCCTCAGCCTCCTGAGTAGCTGAGACTACAGGCACAGGCCACCAGGCCCAGCTAATTTTTGCATTTTTTGTAGATACAGGGTCTTGCTCTGTTGCCCAGGCTGAAGTACAGTGGCTCGATCACTGTAGCCTCAAACTCCTGGGCTCAAGAGATTTTCCCACCTCAGGGTCCTGAGCAGCTGGATCTATAGGCACATATTCAGCTAATTTTTCTTAATTTTTGTAGAGATGAGATCTCACTGTGTCACCTAGACTGGTCTCAAATTCCTGGTCTCTCAAGTGATCCTCCCACCTTGGCCTCCCAAAGTGCTCGGATTACAGGTATGAGCCATCTCACTCTCAGCCTTTAGTTGTCTTTTGAGTGACTTCAAAGCTATCTGTTAGTTGTGCAATAAACACAAGTGTTTATTGGAGGGCAAAACACCGCATTTTAGGTAACCATACCTTAAAAATGCTTCTCTTGGACTTACTAATCCATTTCTTCATTATTTAACCAACTTCTTAATCAACAACAGAGTCTTTAACCAAAAAGGTCAGTACATGGATGAATACCTTAAAACCCCACTAAGATAGTGAAAATTATGCAGATTATATAAATCAGACCATTCATATCTGGGATATAACATAGTTTTAGAGATGTCACATTGATCGTGTTTTCCGAACCTGAAGTTAACACACAAGTTTCTTAAGGAGACAATAGAACAAAATATTTGAAAATGAAACTCACTCTTTCTGAGTACCTTCCATGGGTCAGATGCTTCGTATATACTCTTTCATCTCATTTAATTCTCCCAGTAGGTCTATGAATTGCTTCTCCATTTTATAGATAAGAAAACCAAGCTTCAGAAATGTTAAGTAGTTTTCCATTTCTTGGTGATGCTGGTATCCAACTACAAGTCTGCCGTATTCCACAGCCCCTCTTCTTCTCCCTGTCTCCTAACATACTGTCCCAGATAACGGCAGTTCTTGCTCTGATCATCTCTCTTTTCCCATTCCCACTCCCTGTCTGCTCCTGGCTGAGCACAGTGGCTGTGTTTTACTTTCTGTGGTTCTGTTATTCTAGGCCCATGTTGGCTGCTGTGCACAATCATTTCTATTCCCTGTGTAGTACCTGGGAGAGCTGCAAGCGGCTAGAACTGAGGATGGGTAGATACTTTTCGCCGGCCATGCCGTGCCCCCACTGACCAATTAACAGATGTAGGGAACATTCTGGAGTTCCTTTGGTTCCATGGTGACTCTTCCCTCCTCACTGACACCTCCAAAGCCAAACCTCTTCACCAGCTGCCTCTGAGCCTGGCAAAATGTGGCTAGAAAGACCCTGATAAGGAGACCAAGGCATGGAAAAGGATCGCGATCACTTGTCAATACTATAAAACGAGCTGAGATGAATGAATATACTTGTAAGTATATCTGTGTTTCATTATAAATGAATGTTTATTTCTAAACACTGGAGGGCAAATTGCCCTCCAGAAAGGTTTTATTAATCTACACTCCCCCCAGCATTGTACCAGCTGAGTCCCTGGGTTTGCAAACATTTAGCTTAGCAGTCCCCAGTCTGGGGTAGGGTGATGTCGCTCGTAAGGGCAGCTCCAGATTTTCTAAATGGGAAAGACTCCGGGACGACAGTCTCATTGAGTGGAGGTGAGGATGTGCTTTGAAACCACATTTGCATAGCACTTTACATGAGATTGAGAAAATGTCCGTTTGCTACATCAAACAATGGGGAAGGGAAGGACTACGGGAGACAAGGACTTAGAGCCACCATTTGCCCCACTGGGCGGACTGCTCTCAGCCGTGGCCTGGGCTGAAGCCCCAGCTCTGCGGTCGGACTTCACTCAGCAAGATCTCTGTCCCAGGGCATGACCTCGCAGACCTTCTCTTTTGTCCTAGCAGCTGTAGCCACTGCATCCAGCACGCTTCTGACTTCTCTTCTGCTGAGTTTGAGAGAGCCGGGCTTCTCACATTCACTCTCTCCAGGGCCTGTGGCACCGGAGAAGAACCATCTCCCACAAGCAGAGCCGAATACCCTCTTGCTAACTGACCGGAAATCTTTTGAGGTAGAAGATAGCCGATTGAAGTCTTGTGTTAATCGAGTTTGGTTTTCACCAGCTTGCTTCTTGGCTAACAGTAGCTCATAATAAGAGCTCATATGTTTTATCGAGCATTTACCATGTGGCAGACACTGCCAGGCACTGCGTGTACATTGTTTTATTGAAGCCTTTCAACTACCCCCCTGGGGGAGTACTGTTATTGTCTCTGCATTAAGATGAGAAAACTGACACTGAGCAAGGCTAAGGCGCTTGCTCCAAGCCCACACTAGGAAATGCTATAGCTGGGATTAAACTGGGGCCTGACCTCTCCATGGCCTGGCCTTTAATCCTGCCTCAATGTTTCCCCGTCAAAAGATGCAGGGGGTGAGTAGGGGAGCAAAGGATGGCTTTCATTGTTATTTTCAAAAGTTTGACTACAAGTTTGTAAAATACAGGAGAGTTTTAAAACATATCTCACTTAGATATATTAACCCAGGAACGCAAGATTAAGCAAAGCCTCCGGCCTCCTGCTGTAGTGAGCTTCTGTGTTCTCTAAGCCTGGTTAGCACAGCAGCATTTCGGTGTAACAAGCTTGTGACTCTAAGCAAAGGTCTTACCTGCCAGGATTCAGATGCAGACGCTCTGAGATTAGAGGGACATTTATTGAGCATTTACTACAGGTCAGAGACTGTGCTCATGGCTTTACATGTGTACCTAAACATTTAGAGGGACTTTTCCTGATGCCCTGGAATTGGCCTTGGGGCCCATCACAAGAGATGCTAAGTGCTCATGTTTCTAACTCAAGGAGAGCTTCCAAGTATTGGGACCAGGCTTCCTAGGACTCGGCAAACCTGCCTCACCAAAACCAGTCCCGTTTTTCTCTAGCCTTTCCTGCTCTGGAGCGTGTGGAAGCAGCGCACACGGGAGATTTGACTTTGGCTCTATTTCTGGTGAGCCAAAGGAAGGGAATGTCAAGAGAATTACTAATAAAAATTGGGGGTGCCACCTCCAAAGCCAAACCTCTTCACCAGCTGCCTCTGGGCCTGGCAAAACCTGGCTAGAAAGACCGTGATACCGTGACTGATATCTCATTCCCTTGTTCATTCACGCAACAATGCAGTATTTGATGAATCCATACTATGTGCCAGGCATGGTACTAGGTGTTTGCCATACCTCAGTGATAAAACCATGGTCCCTGCCCTCATGGGGCTCACATTTGGACATTTCTTTAGGCAGTGGATTTGCTGATCTGCCTCAGGCAAGCCTGTGGCAAAAATGCAGGCACTGCCATGGGTTAAGAGGACTCCTGAGAAGGTAGGTGGGCTGGGTCCTTCTTGCCAGTGCCCATCTAGAGGGCAGACCTTGCTTGTAAGAGGCAGTTCTGTGCCCACATGGAAGTGGAGAGAGATGTAGAAAAAGGCAAGCTGGGGCTGGCTGTGGTGGCTCAAGCCCGTAATTCTAGCACATTGGGAGACCAAGATGGGAAGACTGTTTGGAGGCCAGGAGTTTGAGACCAGCCTGGGCAACAGAAAGATCCCATCTCTACAAAAAAATTAAAAAAAATAAATTAGCCAGGTGTGGTCTTGTGCAGCTGTAGTCCCCGCTACTCAGGAGGCTGAAGCAGGAGGATCACTTGGGCCCAGGAGGCTGAGGTTGCAGTGAACTATGATGACACCACTGCACTCTAGCCTAGGCACCAGAGTGAGACTCTGTCTCAAAAAAGGCAAGCCAGAGGAGATCCCCCCATTAGGAAATAGCGTGGTTGGGGGGACGTCCTACAAAGAGGGACTGCAAGGCCCTCTGAGGCCTCACACATGTTCCCTTGAGAGATACAAAAATCCCATGACTCAGTGTTCCTAGGAAGAGGAACAGGTGTCTTACTTGGTCTCCAGTGGATTTTACTGGAATGCTCTCCCTAGCAATCTTCACAAGCAGGCAACCTAACAAGGCCTCCTCTTCCTCCTTAGCCTAATCAAATCCATCTGGAGAAACAGAGGGCACGGCCTCGCTTTACACCCCCCATCCATCTGAATTACCTGGACAGGACCTGGAGTCCTGCTCAAGGCACTATGAAATTGTCCCCAGCCTCTCTTCTAACACTTCCCAGAGCTGCACCGTTTTTTTTCTGAGTGAAATGTATGCAAGGTGACATTTATAGGAGAGTGGGATTTGATCTTGCTTCTAGGAAGCAGGGTAAGGCTGAGGTCCTTGGCCTTGACAAGGCAGGACACAAAAGCCAAAGGTTGCTATTTAAATCCAAGCACATTAGTGTCACCAATGTTTACAATATTTAATAACATCTCTCATAAGTGGGACGATGCAGCTGCGAGCCAGACAAGGAAGTACCCATTATCCACCACCAGTTCCCTGCACTTTAGGAAGGTCAGAGTTGACCTTCATTTTATTTAGAAACTGTTTATTTTCCAAAGTTACCTTTTGCTTTCTACTTAGCTGCTCTATTTGTTATCTGTGAAGGGATCAGTATAGGCAAAGGTTTACTTTTGATATTTTTTTCACTCCAAAATTTAAAGAAGGGAGATATTCTTAATTACTGACAGGAGGGTGATTACCAATTATTCTGGAAATCAAAAATAAAAGTGCAATGAGATTGATCAGAGAATCTTCTCTCTCTGCTAGTCTTGCCATCTCTCAAGCACATGGCTGCTGTCTGTCTGGTAGAAATTTCAGAACGTGTTCTTAAACTGCCAAATCCCTTTCCTCTGCTGTTCCCATTTCTCCCTGATGGAAGGCTCTGGAAGGCAAGCTCCGCGTGGGCAGAGGCTCTCTCTGCCTTGAGCACCAAAGCATGCCTGGCCCTAGCACACAGCCTGGCTCCAGAGAGGTCCTAGATCAATATTTATGGATAAATATTTGTGATCTGCATCGGCAGTCCATTTACATTTTCTATTATAGTCCTCAGTTATTTCTCAAACAATAGAGAAAGTGAGGAAAACCTTTTTTGTAACGCAATTTTAAACTCATCCCGTTTCCTTCATCATATCTTGCGCCATTTAGACCAAGAAAAGCAAGTCTTAGGTCATCATTTTCCCATTAGCTGAGGACAGCAAGGGTTCATACGAATACTCTTCATATGAATATTCTTTCCCTTTCCCACGAAGTAATTATCTAAGACTTCTAGCAGAAAAAAAAAAATATATATATATAGTGTTCTTCCCAACCTGGAAATGGCATTGCTCATTAAGTAACTGGGGCTCGCTGAATCCTATGCAAATCAGTCCTGATGAGCCCTTAACTAATCTGTTTACAAACCAGACCTGCTAGACAGGCCTCAGTGGTTTTCTATCAAAGCAAAGCTCTGCTCTTTATGGGCATCTGGCTGGCCCTGAATGCATAGTTTAAACATAGACGTTTTCCTTCAAAGTAAGATCAAAGGCTTTATTACTCCTAAATGAGTGCATTATTTCCACTTACTACCTTCTTGTTTGCAATTTGTGTTTATTAACAGCACTGTCTCAGGTTTACTTTGTGAATTACTAGTTTCTGAAAACAGTATGGCAGTTTTATAGACCACGGTATACATTTGTGGAGATTATGTAGCATATAATACATAGAATGGCCCATCAGATAGGACATTAGGCAAAGAAAATTCTCTGCAAAGATGACAATACCTGACCATGCAGAATTCCTTTATGATTTTTCATTTTTAAAGGAAACCATCTGGCATAACAGGGCTAACACAAGGAAAGATTCCCCAACCTTGAAGAGCTGGGGATTTGATAACTCTTTGACTGTCTTAGAAGAATTTTCTTTGAAGTTTTAATTTTATTTCTTCCAAGGACAGTAAGTATGTAAAGCTGTGCCAGAGATGAGGGAAGCCATCAGTACTGTTCAAGGAGAAGCACAACCAGGTACTTTCAGACAGAGAATAAGCAGATTATTTAAAAAGCAAAGATTCCAGCGTGTGACTAATGCCGCTTGCCAAATCCTTCCTTCACAGTCCTTCAGGCAGCAGCCTCCTTGTGTGAAGACACAGGCCTCCGCCCTCCTGGTCCTAAAACCAGATTAGAACCCTGTCCTTCACTCCCACCCTCCAATTCATCTTAGGAGGATGAGGCTGCCAAGAAAATTGCATCTTTTAAGATTTGTGGTGACTCAGGTATACAAGCTTCAGGGTGTCACTGACCTATAAAAGGGGCTAGACTAAACTGCAATGAGTACCACGCAATGCAGGAAAATCAACCTCGAAAGGGGCAGCTTTTAATGTCACTAGATGGTCCAGCCAGAAATTAAATGGGATGGCCAGGAAAGGCTATAATCAGGGATCAAGCCACTGTTCAAAGTCATATCAGTTTTTAATAGATTTTTTTTTTTTTTGGACACTGAAGCAAGCATAAATTCACAAGGATAAAAACACATTTGTCAGAACTCCATGGACAGACCCCTACCAATCCGAAATGAATTGGGCTGAAAGTGGCAAGCCGGACAACAGGGAAACTAAACCCATCGTAAATCTTCTCTTTAAACATCTCTTCCTGCTTATCACCTTCTAAGCGTCCTTGATGGCCCAGTTCTGCCACTGCAACTTTGAAAAAAAAAAAATCAGATACTATGTATTAAACCCAAGTCAAAAAAGCATCACTGCACACACAGACAGGATCAGAAATTACGGTATGAAGGCTGGAAAAATAAGACATTCAGACCACAAAGTGACAAACACACAGAATTTTAACTTGGCAATACGATGACTCCTAGAAGTCACAAGAGGAAAGTGGTCAGAGCTGGAGCGCATTAGGCTGTAACTGCAAAATAAAACATGTTGTTAATGAACATTTATGCTGCATGTATAATATGGCAGTGGAGTTCCAGGATATATAGACACTCCCTCTTCTAGCAGTTTATCTTTCACTCTAGCAGTCTGCCTCTTGATTCTCTCATTTATGTTAACTGTTTGCACCTCTTTGTCTAAAACGTAGAATTTTCGTCTCTGAGACAAAGGGGTGAATTCTTGGCAAAAGGAAAAGCCCAATATACCAGTTAGGAGTTAACTAGTAGAGCATACTTACATTAGCACAAATAAGCTATCAGGTCTCCCTGGTCATCTTGGCTCATTAAAGGAACAAAACTAAACCAAGCAAGGAGAATGAATCATGTCTGGCACTTACAGAGAGCAGGCCTCAGGTCAGGGTTAAGGTCATTAAGAAGAAGGAGAGAGACAAGAGATTAAAGCTACGTTTGCTCTTAGAGTCTCTGAGATTGGAACTCTAAGGTGAAATTTCTGGAAAAGCTCTCAAATAGTCTAAAATCACCAAAGAATGCCTCTAATTCTATCCATAAATGGAATAAAAATGAAGCTCAAGAGGCATAAAACAAATGTAAAAGAATTGTGAACTTGATATCATCTGAACTCTGCTCAGAGGGGCTGAAAAGCTCCGTGTGGAAGTGAATTAACTCCTTCAGGGCACAAGGCTATCTCTTAATGGTGTTGGGAGGAGTAAATTCACTTCCAAAAGGCCCAGACCATCATTTTTACAAGGAGAACTGGCAAAAATTATGCCCAATTTCATATGATTAAAGGGAAAACAGTGAAAAGATTTCAATTTTTCTGATTTGACAACGTCAGTGAGAAGTTTTCCACTCTAAAATACAGTTTCGTATTGAAACAATATTTATTCTAACCTACAGTAATCCAAACTCTAAAGTCTTTTAGGCATTTATCATTTTTAATGACTACGGCAAATGCCAAATTTTGTCCTTTTGAAGATAAAATGCTACACTCAAAAAGTCATAGGATTTGCATATCCAGCCAAGACTGAGAAACACACCCCAAACCTGCCTTTAGATTTTATGAGTCTGGCTGTGAAGAAGGTTTCCATAGTCTTTCCCTCCGCCAACATCATTATTTTACAGAGAGACCTGCCAAAATGCAGCTCGTAGCTAAGCTCATGTGTCAGGTTTATTCAAGTGGCTCATTCAAGATGAGCTTTCTTGCCATCTCTTTACCAGGCATGACGGACTATCATTAATAAAAATGTATTGATCTCTGAATCTATTCCTGGCTATAAAAAAACCCTAATAAACGAGATGGCTATATGAGCAATAAATAATACCTAACCAGAGAGAGTCCAAAAACTGTCAGAAGCACATGCCTCATGTTTTCTTAAACTTTTAACTAAGAGGAATCAGAATTTTAGAGCCAAAACAAACCTTGAAGATCAATGTAATGACCTCGTTTGAAAGAAAGAGAAACGGATCCACAATATTGTACGACTTAGTGCTGACCTAGGGCTAGAACTCAGGTCTCCTCTCTCCCATCCCAGGGACAGTTCTTGTAACCAAGACAGTTGAAAGCACTCCCTGCAGCCTGGTTGCAAAGGGCTTTTGCTTTACTGTGTTTTTTTTTTTTATTATAATGTTCTAAAAGAGTCTAATTCTAGTCTGAATAAAGAAGTCTCCATCCCTTTTAGGTATTCTTGAATTATTAAGTGATGAATACAATTAAATAGCTAAAGGTCATCTTCAATCTGTCTGCCACCAATAAGAGACGATTCCATGTGCGCAGTGGTATGATGGACACGCTAGTTTATGGGTCTGACACCTTGCATGGAACGTTACAAATCCCTATGATGTCCTTAAGCTCCTTCTTCAACTGAACTGAAAGATGGCTAAAAACCCCACTCGGGCAGATGACTCCCCATTGGCTGGCCATTCGAGAATGCTCCAGGGTGCAGTTACTGCAGCTGAGGCTGGTAGTAACTCGTGCTGTTTTCCTGAGCAGCAGCAGGCTTCTGACAATAGCCCGGGTAGAATTTATGCACACGGATGATGTTGCCCCATTCTCTACTCAGCTTTGCCTTTCTCCCCCATACGATGTGGACAGATTATACACATTTCTGACTGCTTAGAAAACAAGTCAAGATCAAAATCCGTGCAATGACAAGAATGGCCAAGAAGTAGGCCCGGTCCATTTGGTATTCACTTAAATGTGGACTCAGCTGAGGCTAAGCACATGCTCCAGCAGAACGGTGTCTGGTCAGGAGGACAGCAAAGAGTCTCTCGGACACCTATTTACAGACACCTTGAATAAATCAAACCTGTATTATTAGGAGATCTCACCTTATGTCTCAAGGTCTATGGAGCACGTTAGAAAACATTACATTTGGTACTGCTGTGCCCCATAAGGGAAATAGGTCCATGCTTTATCTTCATGCAAGTTGATGTTTAAAGTACATAAAAGGGTAGGCTAAGCCTGCTACCAAAAATGCATGCTTTCTTTACCTCATAAGTTTCTCTAGTCAGTTTTAACAGCATAAGCTAAACTGTTCTACAAAAAACTTTGTAGAAGATCCACATTCTGCACGACTTCCTAGGCAGCTCTGTGTAACAAATTGCATCCACTTATAACCCAAAGTACAACTCGGTCTGCTAAGCAAGACTCTTTAAGAAAAAGTTTATGCAGGCCGGGCGCGGTGACTCACGCCTGTAATCCTAGCACTCTGGGAGGCCAGGCGGGTGGATTGTTTGAGCTCAGGAGTTTGAGACCAGCCTGAGCAAGAGCGAGACCCCGTCTCTACTAAAAAAAATATAAAGAAATTATGTGAACAACTAAAAATATATAGAAAAAATTAGCCGGGCATGGTGGCACATGTCTGTAGTCCCAGCTACTCGGGAGGCTGAGGCAGGAGGATCGCTTGAGCCCAGGAGCTTGAGGTTGCTGTGAGTTAGGCTGATGCCACAGCACTCTAGCCAGGGTAACAGAGCCAGACTCTGTCTCAAAAAAAAAAAAAAAAAAAAAAGAGCAATCACAAATAATCCCAATACAACTTCTGGAAAAACCAGCCCTGATTTCTACTTTTCAAGAAATTCTTCCTTTAAATTATGTCAGCCTCCAGCAAAATCCTAAACTAAGTTCTTTGTAAGCTTAAAACATGAAATCCAAGGTAAAACTAAACATTTTAAAAATAGATACATTCAATGATATTGTGGAAAGCCAGGAGAAAGAAAAGTTGGTAAGTCAACTGTTTCTAAAATATTTCAGCCTGTCTGGATCTAGACAAGGGAGAAATTTAGAACCCAGCTGCATAGCTTCTCTCTGTGGCTGGTCAGACATTCTTCAGTGGCTCTGGTGGTTTTAAAAAAAAAAAAAGTTTAAAACTTGCTTCAAAAAACAAGCAGCTCCTGTTGGTGACTGCTAGAATTCAGAAAACCGGGCCTGTATTCACACTGACCCAATTACTGAAAGAGGACATGTCTCATATAAGGCTGCAGTACCATCTCCCCGCGAATAGAATGAGTGATTTTGTGCTATTTTTGGATGGTGCAGTTCTTTAAAACAAAGTGATAAATTAAAGTGGCCTCAGTAATGCAGCAAAAATGTTAAACTGTTTGAAGGCAAATGGAAAATGTGGCCTTAGTGTACAAAGAAGGAGTCAGCAGATGGTAAGGCTTGGAGTCGTCTCTCAGCTGAGTTAAAAAGAATGTCAGCCAATCAGTCCGGTATTGAATTTTGGAAACTATGCTGTGCCCAATATTGTGCCTGAGCATGAGAAATTATTAAAGAGAAATTATTTTTTTGTTTCTGAATCCCCAGTTAGAGAATTCCTTGAGGGCAGGCACATCATTTGTTTTCCCTTACTAAGACCCCGACTTGTAACCAAGTTAACTTCCCTCCTTCTGCAGTTCAAAGGCCCATTGGTCACTGCCGGCATCCATCATCTCTCCCCAGCCCTCTCCAAGCCCAGGCCTGATTTCTCCACTTTGCACTTAGCTAAATCCTATGTCCCACTCAAAGTTCAGCTGAAACCTCCTTTTGTTCCTTGGTGACTCCAGTGTGTGCTGGTGGCTCTTCTCTCTCCTCTCCTATTGCACTTGGGGTTGGACTACACGGGTGTTCAGATGAGCAGCAGGGAGCTGAGGCATCCCAGGAGCAGCATGCTGAAAGGCCGATGGAGTGCGCCCCAGTGATGCTGAGAGGGTGGGAGAGAGGGAGAGAACCAAGGGAGCAGGGAGGAAGAAGAAGATAGATCCAAATTCAAATCCAGTCTACTTGTGAGCAAATGATTCATGCCCTGGAGGCTCAGCTTCCTTCTCTCCCAAAGACTTCCCCCAAAAGGTTTGTGTGAGTTACTGCTTGCAGTATCTGTAAAATAAATGAATTTGTACTAAGGTGGTCTAACTGAAATCAAAGTGGTACACTGGGATGTAGAGGGTAAGTAAAGGTGGTTCGGGGATGGCCTTCTGACTTAGGTCCCCCCAGTGATCCCTCCCAGGACACCAGCTTCTTTCGTCTCTTGCTCTGTCTCAGTTTGTGCTTAGGAAGGTCAATGTGTGTGTGGGCGTCTGGCTCCCTCACTAGACTCTGTGCTCCCCAGGACAGGGATATGGTATTTTCCTTCACCACTGTCCTCAGTGCCGAGCCCAGCACATCGGTAAGTAGGTGAGAGATAAACGAATGAGTCCACCCTCAATGTGCTGGCAGCATTCACACAAGTGCTTTAGAAGGAGTGTTCTGGTGACTGGAAGTACAAGCAAGGGGGCTTAGAGATGGAGTGACTCGGGACCCGAACTTCGATAGCTTCTGAACCTGACACGTGTCTGAGATTTGTTGTGGGAGACTTATTTTTTTTTGCTGGTGAAGACACCCCCTTCTCAGTCCTAGTGACAGTGTCCAGGCTCTGCACCATGTACTGGCCATTAAAGATCTTCCAAGGGAGCCCTCCATGCTGTGGGAATTATCCTCATCATGTTGGGTTCAACAAGATGCATCTTGACACCAAGATTTATTGAGTTCTTAGTGTGTGCACCATCCTAAGAACTTTACACTGGTTAATTTCATTATTCCTCATGACAATCCTATGAGGTAGGTAGCACTATTATCCCCATTATTGGGGAAGCCAGGATTCCGGCCAGTCTGACTTCAGAGCCACCAGGTTAACCCTATGGTATACCACACTGCTCCATCCCCTCTTGGACAAGAATCTTATATCTTTCATTTGCATTTGCAAGTGATTTTTATTTTTATTGAATAGATGACTTAGCAATGTTAAATAAAATTTTAAAAAATGGTGTAGGTATCTTTACATGTTACTTTCTGGTCCTTATTCACTTTGGGATGTCATTTCAAAAAGGGTGCTGGTTTGCCTTAGTTTTGTATGCAGACTTAGAAATGACGGTTGTATAAAGAGCATCACCTTACCCTGGCCCTGGTTCACCGCTCAGTAATAATAACAACTTGTAATTATTACCAATTAATTTTATTTAATAATAATTATTTTTGTGAATTTTTAATGTATCCCAGTTCTCCTGGTTTGTTATTTACTTTACTTTCCTGAATGTGACAAGAAATGTAAATCTATTTATTAAGAAAAACCACTCTCTTCCTATCAAGGAAGTACAACAAGATGTCACATGTTGAATTTGAAAGGATAGGAATACAAGTAATTTTCTTTTGATCATTTTTCTGTCCTTTTTATATATCATGGTGGAGAAATATATAATTTGCCTTATGTTTTAAAAATTCTGTACAATTACAGCATTAATTATAATAAAACAAGAAAAACTGTGCCAAACTTCCCACAAGAAACGCTTTGTGTGGCTGCAGGATCACCAGGGCTGGTCCATAAGCCTTCCCACTTGCAAAGGTACTTCAGCCCCTTCCTTACCATGCCTCAGACCACAAGAGAATGTAGGGATTCCAACATGTTGATTTGCCCAAGATTATTATTTAGTGACAGTCCAAAGAACAGAATCCAGGCTTCCTAATTTTCTGCTCTCTTATTTGTTATTAACATCCCAAATGAGTCAGCTTCCTGAAATTTTCTTTCCAAAGAGATTTCATCACGTACATTTTCCTACTTTGCATTGGGTTCATGGGTCCATGGCTATAGGAACCTAAATATGGTAATTGAGTGCAGGGGTAGCAAAAACCTGGTGTCTCTTCCCCCTGGTTTATCCTCCCTTCTCACTCCTGGCGGACAACGTTAATGGATCACAGAATTCACTTCCCTGAACTCTGCTTTAGCTCACGTCCTTCTCAATGCAGTACTCCAGGCAGCCACCATAATATTTGGCTCCAAGGATGAACCTACTTGTTCTCCCTGGATGGGCCAGTCATGTCAGTCGTGATGCATTCTCTTCCTTACTATCTGGCCTTGGTTGTCAATCATGGCTGCTACCTTGCACTTCTTTCTCATTCTGCTTGAGAGAATGTATTCTGAAAACAGGTACTCAGGCTGAAAGGTGCTTTCCTCCCCAGTTTCCTAAGACACAAGAGCTGGGGGAATCACAGCTAATCCATTTACTTTGCATGTTCAGAAAACCTTAAATGACTGGCTCAAGCTCACACAGCTGGGTTCATGATGGAACTGAGACCAGACCCCAGGCTGGACGACTGTTTGTCCAGGACTCTTTCCACCACTCTGCCTATCTGACTCTGGGCTTTATCAGACAGAACAAAGAAAATGTTTCTGGGATCTGACACTTGTAAACACTCCTCCATCACCCTGGCCATGGCAGCCTGCCAAGACAGGATCAGGCCAAATTTAGTGGGTCCTTCAGCCCAGTGGCCATAGTTGAAACAATCCCCTGATATAGAACAGGGAAGGCCAGAGAAAAATGTTCTGTCCTACAAAGAACAAAGCTTGGGATGATTCATTTTCCTGATCCTGGTGGTAATTTATCGCTGGATGCCTGTCATTCATATGTAGCTGTCAGCAGCTTTGCAGGAATTCTAATCTAGATGCTGTCCTAAAAACACAATTCCCTAGTTATTTCCTCATAGCTCCCAAACTTTCAGAGGTTTCCTGGACATACTCTTCTGGTTGCCCCTCTTGGTACTTAGTAAGAGACCTTATTATTATTCTATTTTATTTTTTGAGACAGAGTCTCGCTGTCGCCCGGACTAGAATGCAGAGGCATCATCATAGCTCACTGCAACCTCAAACTCAAGCGATCCTCTTGCCTCAGCCTCCTGAGTAGCTGGGACTACAGGCACACCAAACCCGGCTAATTTTTCTATTTTTTGTAGAAACAGGTCTCATTCTTGCTCGGGCTTGTCTTGAGCTTCTGGTCTCATGGGATTCTCCCACCTTGGCCTCCCAAAGTGCTAGGATTACAGGCGTGAGCCACTGCGCCTGGCCTTTCAGAGACCCTTTTAAAATGCCAAATAGTCTATGGGGCTTGGGCAACTCTCTTTTAACTTCTCTGGCTCTCAGCTTTCCTACCCTCAAAATCCAGCAATTGGACCAGATGGCTTTTAAGATTCCTTCTGGTCCAAAAAATCCTATGACAAGACACATTTGATCCCCCTTTTTTTTCCTTTGAGGAAACCTTTTTAAACAGGTAAAGCACATTTGCATTTTCTATGCCTTAAAACTTGTCTGGTTACCTTTATACTAAAGGGGCAGACACGTAGGGTAGGGTTGAGCCCCCAACCAGGTACATCCTCTGAGGATACTTCCTGTCCACTGAATCTGACTTCACACAGGGCCTTGGAAACTGTTCTTCCTCAAGTCACTGTGATTTGTTTGTTGACAAATTCAGTGAAGACTTATAAAGCAAAAGAAAAATAAAATATACAAGCACTATGAATATATACTTATGAAAAATCATCAAAGAATAATTATATAGTATATATGCATGAAGTCGTGTGTTTGTATAAATATTTATAAATATCTCATTTTTAGAGGGACTTATTCTAGGTGTTTAGTTTTATTTTTACAGAAATAAATTAATCTGTCAGGTGCTTTTTCTACTGAACATTATGTCTTGGAGTTCTTTACTATGTTGGCCCATGTCATCTTTCTTTTTAACTGCTGCAGAGTATCCATTGTGCAGATACACCACGTTTTGTTTGCTTCTTTTTGTTAACCATTTCTCCATTGATGAATAGTTTGCCTCTATGGTTTTACTATTGGAAAAAATGCTGCAATAAACTCATATTTTTGTCCACATATTTGACAATTCCTCTAAGATAGATATCTGGAAGCTAAATTGTTGGGTTCATGGAAATGCATATTTTAGATTTTGAAAAAGTCTGCCAATTGTCCATCAATAGTGCAGTACCAATGTGAATACATGTTTCCCCATATTTTTACTGATCTTTCATTGTTTTTTATATTTGCATTTTCTTTATTGGTAGCAAAGTTGAGCACTTTTACAGATTTTTTGGTTATGTATATTCCTTTTACAGATTGCCTTTTTATACTCTTTGCTCATTTTTCAGTTGGGTTGAATTTTTTTTTTAAATCAATTTCTGGGAGTGTTACAAAAATTTTTTTTAATGAATCCATGTATTCATTACCTAGCTTCAATATTATCTTCTCATAGCCAATATATTCTCCCATCTTTCCACTTCATGCAGGGATTATTTTGTAGCAAATTCCCATCACATTACTTCATTTGTTAATATTTTACTAAGTAAATCTAAAAGATTTAAACTCCAAAAATATCCATGATGTTATCATCACTTATAAAAAGAAAGATAATTTTCTTAATATCATCAATATCCAGTGTTCATAATTCCTACATTAACTCAAATTCTTAAAAATAATTATTTAATATCATCAAATATTTAGCCAGTGTTTAAATTTTCTCCATTGCCTCATAAATATTTTTTAAAAACTTGTTTGAATCAGGATCCAAATAAGATCTATAAATTTTATTTATTTTTAAAAATGATACTTAATAATTGTACATATTTATGGGATATATGTAATATTTTGAGGCCTGCATACAAATCAGGTATTTAGTACATTCATCACTTCAAACATTTATCATTTCTTTGTGTTGGGAACATTTCAAATCTTCTCTTCTAGCTATTTCAAAATACGCAATAAATTATTATTAACCGTAGTCACCCTACTGTGCTATCAAACATTAGAACTTACTTCTATCTAACTGCATTTTTGTACTCATTAATCTCCCTACCCCCACCCTCCAGCCTTCTTAGCCTCTGGTAACCATCTTTCTACTCTCTGTCTCTATGAGATCAACTTTTTTAGCTTCCACGTATGAATGAGAGCATGTGATATTTGTCTTTCTGAGCCTGGCTTATTTCACTTAACATAATGATCTCCAGTTCCACCCATGTTGTTGAAAATGATAGGATTTTATTTTTTATGGCTGAATAGTAGTCCATTGTGTATTATAGCACATTTTTTAATCCATTCATCCATTGTTGGACACTTAGACTAATTTCACATTTTGGCTATTGTGAATGATGTTGCAATAAACAGGGAAGTGCGGATATCTCTTTAGTATTGATTTCCTTTCTTTTGGATATATACCCAGCAGTGGTATTGCTGGATCATATGGTAGATCTATTTTTTAGTTTTTGAGGAAGCTCCAAACTATTTTCCATAACGGCTGCACTAGTTTACATTCCCGATAATAGTGTATCAGAGTTCCCTTTTCTCTGCATCCTCGCCAGAATGTCATTTTTGATCTTTCTGATAATAGCCATTCTAACTGGGTGAGATGATAGTTCATTGTGGGTCTGATTTTCACTTCCCTGATGATTAGTGATGTTGAGCATCTTTTCTTATACCTCTCGGCCATTTGTATGTCTTCTTCTGAGAAAAGTATATTCAGATCATTTGCCCATTTTTAAAGCAGATTATTTATTTTCTTGCTGTTAAGTTGTTTAAGTGCCCTATATATTCTGGTTGTTAATCCCTTGTCGAATGGATACTTTGCAAATACTTTCTCCTGTGCTATAGAGTGTCTTTTCACTCCGTTGATTGTTTCTTTTGCTGTGCAGAAACTTTTTAGTTTGATGTAATCACATTTGTCTGTTTTTGCTTTTGTTGCCTGTGCTTTTGAGAGTTTATCTCAAAAATTTCTAGCCAGACTAGTGCTCTGTCGTGTTTTCCCAATGTTTTCTTTTAGTTGTTTCATAATTTCAGGTCTTACACTTAAGTCTTTAGTCCATTTTTGTATACGGTGAGAGATAGGGTTCTAATTTCATTTTTATGTATATGAATATCCAGTTTTCCCGGCACCATTTATTGAAAAGATGGCCTTTTCCCAGTGAATGTTCTTGGTGCCTTTGCCAAAATTCAGTTGGCTGGAAATATGTGGATTTATTTCTGAGTTCTCCATTCTGCTCCATTGGTCTGTGTGTCTATTTTCATGCCAGTACCATGCTGTTTTGGTTACTATAACTTTGTATAGTAACTACACAGTTATTCAAATACTGGATGTTTAATATAAGAATTATTAAAATAAGATAGAAGAGTAGCTAGGAAGATGTAAAGAGGCCTTTCTTTACATCTCTTTATGTTTAAGGGAGAGTACTCAAGGAAAAACAAACATGGAAGGGGAGTTCCTTCCCAAGACTGGAGTTCCAACATTGTTGGAGAAAGCAAGCTTGCAGATCGGTAGATAGCAGTCAAATTCACCGGACTGCCAGGGCAGAGCTAGTCCACTGCTGCCAGGCAAACAAGAAAGAATCCAGTGGGTGAATGCATACTGAGGCCAGTGTCTGTGCAATGGGTGGCCTTGTCTGTGCAATGGGTGGAGAGCCTAGTGTACAGCGCTCACATTGGGAGGGCCATGGGAAACAATGTCCTGGGGTGCAGGCCAGCTCATGCTGGAAAGCAGTGCCCAGGAGGGGTAGGGGCTCCACTGCAGGTGTGAGTCCACATCATGAGGACTGACGCAAGGTGGACACTGGCCCACGCTGGGGCTCTGAAGTCATTAAGGGACTGCACATTCTGGACATGTGACTGGGGCAGGGCACCACTGGCTGGCCCACATATGCACTGTTGACCGGCCAGGCATCAGGAGCAAGAAAAAACAAAGCTCAATACTCTGGAACCAGGAAGAAAAACCCCCTTCCTACTGCAATGTCCCTCCAGCGCCCTCTACTGCCAAAGCTTAACATTGATCTCATTGTAAAGGAGAAAAACTTGGAAGAGTCCAGTGCATTATCATAGAGCAGGTACTAAAGGGTGGATTTGGGGCCCAGAGGCCAGCAATTGATAACTGGCATAATGGTCAGTGGCCAAGTCCATTATTTCATTAAGGGTTGCAAAATGGTGATATTTTCATTCTATCTTTCTTCCCACATTAGCTGACATGCTTCTAGAGGGAGAAACTTCTCACATCTCCTCTTTGATTGCCCCAAGGCAAAGAGTGTGCAAAAACCTGGCTCCTACCTCACTGCTGCCATTTTTCTTCTTCTCACCTAGGTTAGATCCTTAGAGTCTCAGAACTTTTTGCTCATTTCCCTTGTCTTTAATTCCAGGTCTGATCTGAACTCCACTTCTGGCCCCTGACATGTCCCTTTCTCTCTAGTCCAATACCTGACTTAAGGTCAAAGTGATTTTCTTACCACCTCCTGAATCTTGACTCTGCCTGTAAATTCCCTGAACAGAATGTATGGGATGTGGAACTTTTCATTCACATCTCATGGAATCCTCACCAAACGCCTTATGAAATGGGTGTTACTTGGCTGGGCGCAGTGGCTCATGCCTGTAATCCTAGCACTCTGGGAGGCCGAGGCGGGAGGATTACTTGAGCTCAGGAGTTCAAGACCAGGCTGAGCAAGAGCGAGATCCTGTCTCTACTAAAAATAGAAAGAATTTGGCCAAACAACTAAAAATAGAAAAAATTAGCTGGGTATGGTAGCGCATGCCTGTAGTCCCAGCTTCCCCGGGAGGCCGAGGCAGGAGGATCAATTGAGCTCAGGAGTTTGAGGTTGCTGTGAGCTAGGCTGATACCACGGCACTGTAGCCCGGGCAACAGAGTAAGACTCTGTCTCAAAAAAAAAAAAAAAAAAAAAAGAAATGGGTGTTACTGTCCAAGTTTTACAGGTGAGGAACCTGACAGAGGCTTAGGGAGGTGAAGTGAGTAGTGGTGGAGAGCTGGGGTAAGAGTCTGAGGCTGCCTAACGTGAATCGTGACAGGTGGCTGGCCCAGGAGGATACCTCACCTTCTGTTGATTTTTCTTCAGGTAACTTCCAACTCATATGCCTCGTGGCTTCTCACTAGGTCTCTATTTTCTCCTGAATTTCCAGGTCATTTAAGATGTTTTTCACCTTGTCTCCTCCTAGCATCACCATTGAAAACTCCCCACCTCTCTTCCAGGATCATCTCCTCCAATATCCAATCCAGGTCTTTATTTCCAGGCTGGGATTTCTTCTCAATGCCATTTAACTGCATTTTGTTCCATACAACTTAACTGTAGTTTAATTTCCCTGGTGTCAGATGGATGGGACAGACACCTAAATCCTCTCGAGTTTTGAAGATACTGTTTTACCTCCCCCGCCATCCACTCTCCTCCCTCCCCCTACACAAAGAAGGGAATGAGAACAGAGGTGAGAATTTCTCTTCCCAGAGGCAGTTATGCTACCCAGGGGATTGTGAAGAAGGAAATAAACAACTGCCAAACCTGGCACTGACATTAAAACTGGCTCCCTTCATTCTCCGCTTCAGGAAACCATGGGCTGGCTATGAAGTCCTGATCATTCCGGCTGTGCAGAGACTGCTGCGAATCACATTGAGATCTTCCTTTGCCAGCTCATACCTCCTCCTTCAATAACTCACCTGCTACTTTTCCTTTTCTCTTGCGTCATCCCCTGACCCCACAGTTATCACTCCCACCTCCTGATCTTCCTGAGCCCCCTCCCCTCCATTCCTTCCTCTTGGTCCATGGCCCGCTCTCTTCCTCTCTTTCCTTCCTCCTACCCAAGCTTTACTGGCAAAATCAAACAACGTAACAAAAGAATGAGGAATAAGCAAACAGCTGCCTACCCTCACTTGGAAGTCCCTGCGAAGCAGTTTCCTTCACCTCCATTGAGACAGCGTCTCTGTGTTTCAGAGTGTTTGGCCCTCATTCAAGGCCAGGAGCAGCGGCCACAGAGTTATTGTGTTGAGATGAAGGTAGATCCGGGCAGTTTCTATTTTTAGATGCAATTGTGTTTCTGGAAAAGGCTGCACATAACATAATAGGAAATCCTGAGAGTGTGAAGACTGTTTCCTGCCAGTGGAAGCATTGTTGTCTTTGGCTGTTCCAACAGTAGCAGAAAAGCCCTCGAGTAAGTGGACAAAGGTGGAGGGGCAGGGCTGCGCCGGGGGCAGGAGGAGCGAAGTATGGAGGTGGGAAGTGGGCATTGCCAGCAAGTAAGTTGGAGAACCCTATCAGCGGGTGAAACCAGACCAAAAAAAAAGAATGGATGCTGATTACTTTGTAAAAACATATCTCAAAATGTAGTCAGCTAGGGCAAGGTATTGTCAGCTCAGTACGGGCTGTTTGTTATGAACAGGGTCCGTGAGTAAGTGGGTATCTAATGGATCCTGAGGATGATACGATGTCAGTGAAGATGACGATGATGGGGATAGTGATGAATGTGTCGGAGAAAGTCACAGATTCATTTATTTTAAAATAGGAATGTTCTCTGCTGTAGAATATTTATGCCTAAGAAACTGGAGGCTCTTTCTTTTGGGGGTCTCTGGATAGTTCTGGATCAGTGCTTCCCTTCCTTTAATGTGCATATACAACCCCTGGGATCTTGTTAAAATACAGATTCTGATTCAATAAATCTGGGATGAGCCTAAGATTCTGTATTTCCAAGTGAGTTCTGCCAGCTGTTCAAAATATCCACCCTCTTTATATACTCAGAGACTCAGGCAGCTTTTCCCTACTTTGTGTTCAATAACTTCATGTTGGTGGCTTTACATTGGCCATGGTGGGAGTATGTACAACATGAAAATCAGCAAATGTTATATATATAAATCAGGGCTTTTTTCTTTTTTTCTCCTTCCTTTTCTTTTCTCCTTCTTTTTGGAGAGCTGGTTTACCAGCATACCATTGGACTGAGGAAATGACCACTGTGTGGTCCACGGACCCATTGGACCCCTCTTGGGACTGACTTGGGCCATTTACCACATGGTTCTGTATGCCCCACTCTGACAGAAGGCCATGGTGGTGGGGCATGTGTTCACTGTCAACTCAAATCCTATATCTAACAGTCCTTGAAATATTTAGGGATTCTCCTTTCCCCAGTGTAGATCAGGTCAGTGGCTAAGGGAACCTTGGGGAGGGTTAGGGGAAGAGCCACCACAGATACTTGGCGTGGTGGGTTGCAGGATCCTTCTCCAAAGGGAACTGGCCTCCCCTTTAATCAATGAGTTTAGAACCATTTCTCACCTAAGAAGTCAGAGAGGATTGCAATTTTTTACTGTAGTCCCTGACACCAGTCTTCTGCTCACTTGCCTTTGATCTTTTTGGTTATGTGTAGATCAAGCCATGTGCTCACCAGCTGCTCATCCTCTCACCCCCAGGCATTCCATCTTCTACCAGCCATCCCCAGGAGACCCTGCCAGTCAAGGCACCCAGTTTTCTTTCTGCCTTGCATCCCGTTATGACCATTACTTCCACCTTGCCTCTGACGGTTCCATGCCTCCACTTGGCCTTTGGTATTCCAGAATAGTGTCATACCCGCTGACTATGAAGCCCGATCCTAAGGCAGCATCTCCAACAGTCAATCTTAGCCTACAAAAGAGCCTCTACTGAGCTTCTCAGGGATGCTGATACTCCCCGCAACTAGTAGAATCCTTGTTACCTTAGTAAAGGGAGTGTCCTCTTTGCCCTCACCAGGATATTGATCCTGAGTCAGGACAGAGTACCTTCATATCAATAAGCTCTTTCGTATCCATTTTTTTTTTCTTTGAGACAGAGTCTGGCTCTGTTGCCTGGGCTAGAGTGCCGTGGCATCAGCCTAGCTCACAGCAACCTCAAACTCTTGGGCTCAAGCCATCTTCCTGCCTTAGTCTCCCAAGTAGCTGGGACTACAGGCATGCACCACCATGTCCGGCTAATTTTTTCTATATATATTTTTAGTTGTCCAGATAATTTCTTTCTGTTTTTAGTAGAGACGGGATCTTGTTCTTGCTCAGGCTGGTCTGGAACTCCTGAGCTCAAGCAATCCTCCCGCCTCGGTCTCCCAGAGTGCTAGGATTACAGGTGTGAGCCACCATGCCCGACCTCCTTATCCATCTTTATTTCTGTCCCTGCCTACCTTAACTCAACACTCTCAAGATCCATTCCCATTCATGTTCTCCCAGTTCCTGCCAGTACTGGTGAGCCAGATCCTGTGGCTGTTTGATGAATGATCCTCTCCTCCCAGATCAGGGATGCTGCTTCCTTGTCCAAACCTTACTGAGACTTGGCCATGATTATTGGCCTAGCCACAAAGAGGGGAGAACAGAGGCAGGAGCAGATCTTCAGGACAGTGAATGTCATCTATTAAAGCACCTGCCTCAGGGAGGCCTCTGTCTAGTCTCCTCTTCTAGGAGCTAGGAGGGGCCTACTTGTGCCATCTTGGAGGTTCTTGGGCATCTAGGGTTCAAGATTCTCAGGCACATCACCCTAGTTTCCCCCTCTTGGGCGTCAGGGTCCTACTCCTTTCTCATCATGCCCTCACTTCCCGCAGGACACATGCCAGGCTGTGAGTTCAACTTCCTTTGTAACCCCAACACTCTGAAAACCAGAATCTAGACCTGCTTTTCTTCATCATCTGACTTCCAGCTGCAGGAGATGAAAGTTTTTAAAATGCTGCCAAAGAAGCCTTCTGGCTTTCACACTGTGTTCTAAGTGATGGTCCACTGATCTGAGCCTGTCATTTTCTTCTTTCAGGGTTTCAATTTGCAGCTAAGAAAAACTGACCAACTCTACAGACTTTTGCCACCATATCTCTCAAGTGCCAGAGCTACTGTGTAAACTGATGGGTCTTCTTCCAGCAGACTCCATCTCAATTCGCTGCAGATGAGAATCTTGAACTTCTCTGTGAGATGAGTAAGATGAGAATCATACAGAATCTTTCAGAACACCGCTTTACACCAACAATGAGGTCTTGTTACCATTGGGCAGTGAATGATTCAATTCCGGAATCCTAATCCAAGAGTCTGCTTCCTGAGACCACTTCCAACACACGCTGTCTTAGGTTGGGTTCTCCCCAAATCAGACCCTGACACAAGGATTTGAGTGCAAGTGGTTTATTTGCAAGGGGATCCGGGGAAGCACTAGTAGAGACAGAGAAGATAGGAAGCCAATAAAGGGTATATTATCAAGCAGGCGGGGCACTGGGGCTTAATCCCACCAGGAAACTGGGAAACATTCCTCAGAGGTACTCATTGCCCTGAAGGATGAGGAAGTTAGCGTATTTATCCACAAGCACCTCATCTGTCATTGCTTCAGGGTTGCCCTGGGGGCATCAACTGACTGGCAACCCAAAATAGCTCCCAGGAGAAAAGAACCGTATGTTCATATAAGTAGCCATTGACATTTAGAGGCGAGTGCCAAGGAGAGAGGGGCCAGTCATTGTCAACTTCTGCCACAACATTGTACCACAGAACTGAGCTAAGGATCAACCGCCTACCCGCAATGGTAGCAGCAGGGCCAAAAAAAAAAAAAAAAACCCACCAAAATCCAGAGCAGACCCAACCCAAATGGAGATGGTGCTTAGAAAGTCCCTTGGGGAAAGAGAGACATGGCAGAGGCTGTGAGATCTTGGTGCTGGGGCCACTGGGTGAGCACAGTGTTCAGGAACCGGGTTGGAGCTGGAGAGCTAGAAGGCTCACCAGGCCAGTGCCAGCAGGGAGCTTCCCACTGTGGTGCCGGGAGGAATGGTCCGTGGATGGATTAACACTGTACCCTTCAGATAATAGTGCTTTATCCCAGCTAAGAAGATTCCCTAAATTGTGACTCTTTGGGTGAGAATTTCAGGCTCAGGCTGTAGAAGAGTTATTCTGAGATGCGGTTTTTTGTAGGACCCCTCAAATTGTATTGAAAATACTAACAGTGCCAGTTTGCATTTGTGGGTTTTCAGAGTACTTTCACGTACATTTGTTCAGGTGACTCTCATAACAACCCAATGAATACAGATGTGGGACTATTGTCCTCATTTTACAGATGAGAAGACTGAGACTCGGAGACTAGCTCAAAGGTCACCATGCTGGGTAGCGGTGGAGGAGAGGCTCAGTCTCAGATCTTCTGAAACTCTGTCACTGAGTGCTTGCTCCCAGATCAGCATTTCTCATAACCTGTCTCTCCCCTTAGCTGTTAAAGAGCACCTGGGTGGCAGGAACATACATATCTGGTTCACTCCGGTATCGCCAGTGCTAGCATCTTCTGAGTGCTTGATATCTGTTTGCCAAGCAAATGAATTTTAAAATCCCCCCAGACGATTAGGGAAGCCGTGTAGCAGTCTCTGTTTACTCCTTTTTTTTGTTTGTTTCTCCTCCCAGCTACGCTTGCATGCAACACACACACACAGAAATGCACATACACCCACATACTCCACTCTTTCTCCACGTTTCTCTGCCCCGCCCCCACACTCTCTCTGTGTCTCTCTGCCTCTGTCTGTCTGTCTCTCTGTCTCATACACACCCCATCCCCAAGCCCACATCCTACACTCTTTCCTCTTGGAAATCCTCACGCAGGGGAGAACCTGAAAAGTCTAAGGAATGATAGGGGTTCAGAGGAACCCTAACATTTATTAAGAGACCCAAATGCTCTCTGGGGTCGTCTTTAGAGTTAAAAGGTAAAATCTTCACTAACTCCTGACAATGTTAGAATCGTCCCACTGTCTAGCCCAGTTCCCCTCTCCCCGTCAGCCCCCCGGGGAAGAGGACGGCAGTTCGCTGGGCGTGCAGTGACTGCCTAGAGCCACCAGAGGGAGCCAGTGGCGCGGGGAGCCGGGTTTAAGAGAGCGGCCAGCAGCGAGAAGGACCCCCAGAGGATCAACTGAACCCACAAAAGGATTCTGGGCCGAGAGCCCCCGTGCGAGCAGGAGGAGGTCTCCGGGGAGCAGCACAGAGGCAGCATGAGAAAAACGAGACATGTAGAGTAAAACAAAGGAGCGATAAAATTTTAATGAATCATATTTACTATAAAAAATAACTGGGTGGAAGACTTTCATCTTTTACTTTGCACTATTTCGATTGTTTGGGGAACAAAATATATGTTATTTTCATAATTAAGAGAGAATAAACATATATTTAAAGCAAATGGGAAAAATAAAGCAAGCAGTGAGCAAAACGATAGGAAAATCCCGAAGTTACTCTGGAGTTCTGGGGAAAATCAGTGACGTTCCTGGAATTTTGCTTTGTGGTGAGGCAGCCCCCAGCCTCCCCTTTGCTCATTCTCTTAAGAGTTTTCATTGCCTGTTGAGTGCGCTACCTGTAGCCTGAAATTTAATAGAAATGAATTAATAGCAGGTAGCGTCAATGTTTTGCGATGATTCTTGACTGTAGTTGTTCAGGTATCATTTCCACTCCTTTATGAAGATAACCCCTTAAATGACTGATGCCATTAATAAGCTATAAGTTCAATTGTTAGAACTTCATTAAAACAATAGTAAAACCATTTTAGTTGCTTCTTGGAATTCTCTATTTAGAGAATTTGTTTTGTATGTCCTAGGAGGCACAGCTATAAAGCAATGAGAATGATTTTAATTAAACATCTTAGACCTCATATATCTAATTGACACTTTTCCTGCAAACCACGGGAACCAACATGATTATTACAGGCAAACCCAAAGCATTCGGCTTAGGAAATTGCCCCTTGAGTCCATTTAGGAACAAAAAAAAAAATCAATTTATGTCATGTCACTTTGGGACTCCAAATGTTATTAGCTATATTAAAATGTGTTTTACTCATTTGAATTTAGCTGAGGGTGATGCAAAGCTCTTCTGGAAATTAATCTACTCTCAGAGGATGAAGACTCACCACCTCCATTCAAGGCTGTGGTGACAGGAGGAAAGAGGAACAAACAGCAACTGGCCGTGGTATTAGGGACTGGAGGTTTCTGTTTGATGGGAGAAGAGCTTGGATGCCGTCGCTGTCTTCGTTGGATGCCCTCTTAGCTGCCCTGGTCCTGCAGAGCTGACGTGGGGTAGGTCTGTGTTCACCCTCCTCATGTCCCAAGGCTAAGTCTGAACTGGTTTGCACCCTGGGAAAGTGGGCCTTGCACCTTCCTAAAGCTGCCTGACCTTTTGCATATCACAAATATATAGAAAGGGCTAATATTTGTATTAAAAAAGCCAGAACTGAAAGGCATTTGGAGGCATCTATTGGAGGTTGTTGAAAAAATTGATTGCATGTTCCTTATGTAATAGTAGGTATTGAATTTGCATAAAATTTTCAAATAATATCTTTTAACATTTTTAATGAGAAGCTTGAGTTCGCTTCCATGATCGTAATTTTTGTATTAGATTTTATGTTATAAAATGATGCCCCCCTTGCAACAAGTCCTCAAGACTTTTTAATGATGAACTTGTCAAAGTTTCGACAGTCACCGTTACTTTGTTTGCATCAGAAGGTCATACAATTTTTAAGACTAGTTTTACAACCATTAAAAGATGTACAACATTTGACATTATAACAAAAGAGAACTCAATTGTTCTTCCTCTTATTTCAGTGACAAAGGTAATGTTGGCATTTCCTGTGATAAGGGAAACAGATTTTGAATCCAATGGAATGTTTGCAGATTATTTCAAAATAAGGGGCTCTAATTTACAGACGGCACATGCATCATTAGAGTGCTCACCTTGCAGTAAATAGCCAGAATTATCCTATGGATATGAAGACAGAGATTAGGGAGCATGAAGACCAGGAACCCTGCCAGGGCTTCCTGTCCTCTCATTTTCCCTTGGTCACACCTTGGGGTCCTGGAACAAGACTCCTCTGACAGCTGCCTAGATCCCTTATCCAGACAGGCAGTGCTGCCCTCTACAGCTGATGGAGCTGCCCAGGTGTGTGTGTGTGGGGGGGGGGACCTCCTTTACTGCCCCCAATCCTTTGTGCAGCAACCAACACCAGATGTAACTTGTGATGCCCCAAGCTCTCAGGCTGCCAGGAGGCATTATGAGATGGGGGTCTTGGGGTACACCAATAACCCAGTGAAGCACCCCACCGTACAACGTACATTCCATGGCTGGGAAGCTGTCTTCTAGCTTGGGCCCAAGGAGTCTTCTCCACTCACACGTCACTCAACTAGCTCCTCAGGGAGAGGAACAGAAGGCAATCTCGAGCCACAGCTCCTTGGGTATCAGATGCCCTCAGCTGACTGTGCACCTGGGGCCATGCTCTCTTGGCGCTCACTGGGGTTAGCCACAGCTACAGGAAGTAGATATCTTGGCATTCCTGTTTTAGGGTATCTGTTACTACTGAGATGTGACTAACAACCTCTTTGCTAGTAAGAGTGGAATATCTAAGAGTTGTTCCAGTTGTGGTTGGAACAATGGTGTTATTAGAATAAGTGCACACTCACCCAAGGTGACCACTTTTAAAGAATGGCACTCACTTGAATATTAAAGTTCTCTTGTTGGAATAACTTGCCTTGTCCTATCCTTATATACATTGCTCTTTTATCTACAGTTGGACAATGCTGTTGAATTTCAAAACACCGGTTTAATACTTAGGTGAGTCAGCATGAAATTAGTTTTGTGAACTAATTTCTAAGGCTTCTTCTAAGGTCAATCAGTTGTACCTTCATACCTCTCATTTGTTGGCACCCTCCCTCTGCCACACACACACTGTGTAACAAGTTACCCCAAAACTTAGCAGCTTAAATAGCAAATATTTATTATCTCATAGTTTCTATAGGTCAGGAAGCAAGTGTGGCCCAGCTTGGGGGGTCTCTGACTCAAGAGATTGCAGCCAGGCTTTCAGAGGGGTAGGGTGGGGAGGGGACGGGGTGTGCTGCAGTCTCATCTGAAGACTCAATAGAAGGAGGATCGTCTTCCAACCTCACTTGCATGGCTGTGGCAGGACATAGTTCTTTGTGGGATGTTGGACTGAAAACCTCAGTTCCTGGCTGGCTTTTGGCTGGAGGCTTTCCTCTGTTCCTTGCCGCATGAGTCTTGTCTTGTCTTTTTTTTCTTCGCGCGCCCAGTCACCGTGCCAAACAGGGTGCGGGCAGAGTGGCCACCCTGCCACGTGAGTCTTTCCATAGGGCAGCCTTCACCATGGCAGCTGGCTTGCCTCAGAGTTAAGCAAGCAAGAGAGAGGAAAATGTTCCCAAGACGAAAGCTACTAGGTTTGTAACCTAATCTTTTGAGTGGTATTCTATTGATTCTGTCATAGTCTATTTCTTTTCTTTTTATATATTTTTAGTTGTCCAGCTAATTTCTTTCTATTTTTTTAGTAGAGACCAGGTCTCGCTCTTGCTCAGGCTGGTCTCGAACTCCTGAGCTGAAACGATCCTCCCAGCTCAGCCTCCCAGAGTGCTAGGATTACAGGCGTGAGTCACCATGCCCGGCCAATTTCTTACAAACATGTTAGTAAGTCCAGCCCATATTTAAGGGGAGGAGACTTCACAAGGCCCTGAGTACCAGGATTCAAGGGTCATTGCTGGCCATCATAGAAGCTATCTACCCACCTCCCCAAACACCCACACTTGTTCCCTGTCTCTGAGGCCTTTTCTAGATTATGAGCTGTTTTCCCCATCCGTCTAGGATAGGAGCATCTCTTGATTCTTGTTAGCATCTCCTTCATATTCACTGAGTCACTCCTTCATTAAACAAGCATATATTGAGGTGTATGATCTGCCAGATTCCATGCTAGGCACTGGGGAGTGAACAGAAAACAGGCACCATCTGTATGCACAGAACTTCCTTTCTTCTCAGCTCTTGCCTGGAACCCTGTGGCTGCCGCAGTTCTCTCAGAGGCCAGCTAGTGCGCGGGCGCCCGTGAGCAGGGCCAGGTCAGAAACACCATGCCACCTGTCTGCCCCACCCCCGCCTTCCGTGAGCTACTCTTGCTGGACCTCCTCCTGATTCTGCCTCCCTCTGGGGCACGTGCTCCCCCACTAGTCTGGTGGACACCAGTCTTCCCAGCAGCCAAACCCTGTTTCTCTATCCCGAGCCTCCCCGGTTCAGCTCATCCTACTGCCTTCTGAGTGATGGAACCTCTCCATGCCTCAGTTTCCATATAAATAATAACTTGGATAGTAAACTGAGATGATACAGGAAAGCACTTAGAACAGTGGCTGGCCATAGTAAACACTTAAAATCTATCTTTCTCCATATTATTATTATTCTGTACACCTGTTCAGGCAGCTACAAAATTAGTCACACTACCACAGAATCATCCCTGTGTGATTGTATGAATGGGAACATCGATAAAAAGGTTATGCTTGTTTCCCTTAACTTAATCATCATTCTGAAGGCCTTTTCCTAAAGTCATATCTGATTTCATTATAGAAACCTACACTTTTTCTCACCCACACTGGTTCTTTTTCTCAAAGGTTCCTGTCTGGCCCCATTAACCTGCTCAGTGAAAAGGCTGTTGGGTGACCAGCGTGGTCGGGAGCTCCACTCCCCTGCCCCCTGTTCTCCCATAACAGGGGAGAATGGCTGTAGCCATTTTCATCCTCTGTGATAGCAGAAGCACCTCTTGCCCCAGTGCAGCATCCCTGGGCTGCAGGGTGCTGCGGGCAGGAGGATTTGGTCCTAGATTTTGTTTTCCAGCCCACTGGGGTAGCCTGTCTATAGTACTACATGGTAAATTGCCTACTAGCTGTTTGGAAAAGACTGCGCGAAAACCAGCCACTGTGTTGCAGTTGGGGTCCTCCTACTCCAGCTGTTTGTGAGGTTTAAGGAAGGAAGAGGTCACCCGAAGGAATTGTTGAGCCCTGCCCCACCCCACCTCCTGAGTTTCGGCAGAGATCACACAAGTAGCTAAACTTAGATCAGTGCCTCTCTCCACCTTGCTTTTCTCTCACAAGGCAGGTGTTGTAAGGATATCACTAACCTTGCTCTCTCTCTGTCACTGCTGTCCCAGCTGTGTCCCTAACTGCTAACAATTAGGGTCGGGCCTCCTGTCTCACTTCCTGTGGTACAAATGAGTGTTTGCGTTCTCCTCGTAGCCCCCATGTGTGGCCTGAGGAATGAGTAATGAAGGACGTCTGCCTGCTTCCTGCTGACCACAGGCAGAGAGGAGGGGTGTGTGAGACATGGCCTGGGGCAAATTGAGAATGTCGCTCACTGAAACACAGAGGTCTGCAGCTCTCTCATTAGTAGGTGGGCTTCCAGGAGGGCTTTCTCCCTTGATATGGCAACAGCTGCCTCCCTCTTTCTGATATTCCCCTCTCATCCTTACCTTCCTCCCCTCCCCCTCTCGTGCCCCTCCCCCACTGTCATTTCTCCCATGGCTTGTCTCCTCCTTGCTGTCTTCACCTCCTCACCTGGATCCCCTGTCTGAGAGGAAGCATCCTCCCATATTGCAGATGCTCTGGTCTTCCTTCTCCCATCCCACATAACCCTCCTTCCTGGAATTCCTGCCACTCTGCTGCCACTGTGGGAGGGGACAAGGGGCAGTGGAGGGTGGATCCTCCATCCTCATGCCAGGTAGGTTAACACAGCTTCTGTGAATAGGAGTAATAAGCATTGAGAAGAGGAATGCATAGGTTTCTTTTTTTTTAATGGAAGAGGATTCCTGGCTTTAGGGCAGGGGTAGGTGGTGAGGACTTGTAGATGCCTTTCAGTTCCCTCCTCATCTTCCACCTTCTTCTGCATCCAGCTTGCTGGCTCCTATGAAAGGCATGTTATCTCCACCTGGATCTTTAAGACAGTCTGACAGGTGTGTGGTTGAGGACTGAAAGTTATCAGTCAAGAAATCTCCGAATATAAAAAGAACTCCTACAATTCAACAACAAAAAGACAAACAACCCAGTCAAAAAAATAAGAAAAGGACTTCAATAGATATTTTTCCAAAGAAGGAACACAGATGGCCATTAAGCACATGAAAAGATGCTCAACATGATTAGTTATTAAGGAAATACAAATCAAAACCATTATGAGATACCATTTCACACCCATTAGGATAACCCTAACCCAGGATGGCTGGTATGAACTACTCAAAAAATAACAAATGTTGTTAAGGATGTGGAGAAATCAGAGCCCTTGTACATTGCTGGTGGGAATGTAAAATGGTATAGCCACTATGGAAAACAATTTGGCAACTCCTTAAAAAGCTAAACATGGAATTATCATATGATTCAGAAATTCCACTTTGGGCTGGCTTTATGGGCTGAAATTGAAAACAGGAACTCAAATAGATACTTGTATGCCAATGTTCATTGCAACATTATCTGTAATAGCCAAAAAGTGGAAACAATCCAAGTGTCCATCAACAGATGAACAGATGAACAAAATGTGGTATAGCATACAATGGAATATTATTCAGGCATAAAAAGGAATAAAGTTCTTGATATATGCTACAACATGGATAAACTTCGAAAACATTATACTAAGTGAAATAAGTCAGTAACAAAGGATGAATATTGCATGATTCCACTTACATGAAATATGTAGAACAGGCAAATTCATAGAGACAGAAAGTAGACTAGAGGTTACCAGGGTCTGGAGAAGGGAAAGTTGGTAGTTATTGCTTCATGGGTACAGGGTTTCTGCTTAGGTTGATAACATGTTTTTGGAAATGGATAGTGGTGCTGGTTGCACAACATTGTGAAGGTAATTGATGCTATTGAATACATACTTAAAAATGGTTAAAATGGCAAAATTTATGTTATGTATATTTGACCATAATAAAAAAAATTCAAAACAAAAAGAAAATAAAGTTCCAAAAGGCAGATATGTGAACATAGGCTCTGGAAATAGAAGGGCCAGAGGTTGAATTTTGCGGGCCATTTACTAAGTGGGTGATTCTGGACAAGTCATGACGTCTTGGACAAAGCTACATTCCTCCTGGAGTCTTGCTTTTCTCACCCAGGAAAGTAGAATGAAGTGTGTGAGAACATGGGCTCTGGACTGTCTGGGGCCACCTCCCACTTTGACCCTGCCTGTGTGAGCCTGGGCAAGTTACTGAGCCCACTTGCTCTGTTTTCCTCACCTACAATGTGGAAACTATACAACTTACCTCATCGGGTCTTTGTTAGGATTGTATGAATTATAATATTTGTGTAAAGTTCTTTAAAAAGGGCCAAGCACATAGTAAGCGTTCAATAAACATTAGCTATAAATTGGAAGAGTACAGGTGGCAGTGGATTAATTTAGAGGTCGTAAGCAATGAGATCACTTTTTAAATTAAACATTTAAAAAACTAAAATATTAAAACAAAAAACTTCCATGCACACTAGCATTCTCCCTAAATCTTTAGATTTTGAAAATTCCAGATGAGTTTATTGAAACATAAATTTTCTTTCTTTTTCTTTTTTGATGCTCCTGCTATCCTAGTCCCCTAAACATTTTTTAAGTTTGCCTAAGTCGTAATTTATACTGGCTGTGGGGAGGGTAGATAAAAATTAATACCTACCTGAAGAAGTGGTTTTGAGGCATAAGTAAGATGGAAAAACTCCCGTTCCTGGCACACAATGTTCCTCAGTCCCACGAGATCCAGTGCCCCCTTCTGATTGCAGGTGCTTGTTCACAGCCTGCGGGGCAGGCAGAATTCCACCGTGGCCCTAAGATCCAGGTACTCGCCAGTGGAATCCCCTCCCCTGCATGGAGGCAGGACCGGTGAATCCGACGAGGCACAGCACCGCTCCCACTCCCGAGATCAGGTTCCTCATCAGTGGACTGTGAGGATGCTGAGTGGGCCCGACCGTTAGAGGAAGGTGAAGCATTAAATGCGTTCCTCCAGCGGGGACAAAACAAACTGCCTCCTTGTGAGAGGGTCTGTGGAAGGAGCCACCTGGCAAGGACGGGAGGGCAGCCTCTAATGGTGACAGCAGCCCCTGGCCACAGCCAGTAAGGACACAGGCTCCTCAGTCCTACAGCCACAGGGAACTGAACGGAATTTTGCCAATAAACTGAATGAGCTTGGAAGAAAATCTTTTCCTAGTTGACTCTCCCGAAGAGGACAGGACATAGCCAGTCGACACTTTCATTTTAGCCTTGTGACATCCTGAGCAGAGAACTCAGCAGAAGCTGTGCTGGACACCTGCCCACGGGAACTGGAGGTGATGAATTTGTGTGCTTTTAAGCCACTAAGTTTGTGGTAATTTTTTTTGCAGCAAAAGAAAATTAATACTCCCTTTTCCGTCTTGAAATAAAATTCATAGATAATGGAACCTACTTATACACACACTTTTAAAATAGCAGTTGTCTTTGTTCACTTGTGTCACGATAAAGGAATACCTGAAGTTGGGTAATTTACAAAGAAAAGAGGTTTCTGTGGCTCACAGTTCTGCAGGCTGTTCAAGAAGCCTGGCGCCAGCATCTGCCTCTGGCGAGGGCCTCAGGAAGCTTCTGCTCATGGCGGGAAGCAAAGGGGTACTAGGTGTGCAGATCACATGGCAAGAGGGGAGCAAAGAGAGGGGAAGGTGCTGGCTCTTTTTAACAACCAGCTCTTGGGGGAACTCTCATGGGAACTAATTGAGTGAGAACTCACTTATTTCTGTGAGACAGCAGGAAGTTCTTGAGGGATCCGCCCATGATCCAAACATCTTCCATCAGGCCCCACCTCCAACATTGGGGATCAAATTTCAACGTGAGACTTGGCCATATCCCAGGTTAAGACAAACCATATCCCAACCATAGCAGCAATGTAATGTCCTAACTATAAGAAGTAAAAGAAGAGTCATTTCTAAGAGGAGAAATACATATATTCCAACAAGTGCGTGCCCAGGCACAATCACACTAGAAGAACACATGAAGGAGTCAGGTGTTTGCACCTGGATATAGAACCACTGTGAACGTTATAGGTACACATGCAGACTGACTCAGGATCTCAAACTCTGGATGTGATTTTTTTCAAAATAATAAACAATTCCTGGTAAAATTCTATACAAAACAAAGTAAAACCTTCTGTCCATTTATATACTAATTATATTCCCCAAAATGTCCTTGTATATTAAAACCTTTCAAAAAATATTTTGTGCTCAAGTTGGGTTTTACATGCATGTAGCTATAAAGAGGTCTCTCTTTTACATGATTATCTAGTTGTGACATATGCGAGTCATCCAGGATGCAGGAAAACTCTTGTTTGGAACAGGAGCCCATCCACTAAAGGCCAGGAGCCCCCTTCCCTGTCATGGTAAAATTCAAAGTTCTCCCCTAAATTTCCAAAATGACCCCCAGGGGATGGTGCTGCTGGGCAGCACACTGTGACATTCAAGTGCTATTAATACTTTTTGTGGCCACTCCCCGACCATGCTCTCCTGGATTCGTCTTTTGGGGTTGTTACACTGAGAAGAGGTACATAGTTAAACATTTAAGATGCTTCCACCATAGATTTTGTTTGTTTTTTTTTTTAATTTGTTTGTTGAGATGGCAATATTAATAATGAAATTTAAAATACAAAAATCCCTAAGTGGTGATGGCAAAAACCTTGCCTTGCACTCCAGGCAGTTTCCCCGCAGAGATGTGTGTGGAGGCAAAGCTGCAAGTCCACGGGGCACACGGGAGCTCTGGAAGCAGGAGGAAGCCCCAGGGCACAGATTTCTGTAGCTGCCAGTGTTGCTAGTGACAAGGTCACACTGGCAGTTTACAAGATGCCAGGCTTGAGTGATATTCCTTTTTTCCACTGCCCCCGACACGTGCTTCCCAGCCCCAAAGGGGAAGGCACTGGGAGAGCTGGCCGCCACCCAAAATGGAGCCCAGGAAGTGCGACGGCCCCCACTTGCTGCAGGTGGGAGGACCTTGCCCCTCCCACTTGCGGGGGCCTGAACATCAAGGGGGAAGGTCCTTGGGTCTAGCCTGGGCCCCTCAAAACAGCACCATCTGGATCCTTTCGTGAGAGACTCTGGAAGGAGAAATGCTCAAAGGTTAACCTGCTTCCCGAGCCTCCAATCCCAGCGAAGCCTCAAGAGGGTTTTCCTCCTGGGAATCCCAGCTTCCTACAGGCTCTGCAGGGAGGCCAAGAATAGAACAGCTCACTGACAAACCCAGAGGCTCCCTCAGTGCACAGGGCTTCAGAATCATGAATTGGTTTTCAACTATGTGTTAGAGGAAAACAGCAGGAAACCTCACTGCTTTCCCAGTAGCACCAGAATGAATTCATTCTCAGGGTGCTTCCCCCCAGGACAGAGAGCCTCTGGTCATTTAAAATTTGGATTCTGGATTTTCCTGCCTAAGATAATCTGGGGGCTGATGCTGCTTCAGAGCTCAGTTGCCGGTGTGGACCTGCTCTGGAAAGGATGCAATATATTCAAGCCCTGTGCTGCTTCCTATTCCTCATGAATCACCTCTCCTCCCTTATTTCAGACTTGCTCTTTTGCAGCCTATTTACAAGGGAATTTTCTACTTTAAGCCAGGAATAGGAGGGGACCTATTTTATTAAATTCACTGGTCGGATACAGACAAATCTCTTAGCATCTTTCTGCCTGGAAAGCAAGATAAGTAGCTTGTTGAAATTTCACTGGGCAGTACTTTCACTGCTCAGCCACAATCCTTTCCAAGCAGATGGGGATATCAAAGTAATCTTTCTACTTCTATTTGCACCACCGAGGAAAGAGCAATTCTCTAAACATGAATCAGAGTACACCAAGGAGTTTCAGCTTGAGGACCAATACGATGGTCTGAAAATGCTTGGTTTTATCTTTCCTAGAGCCACACCTTGTACCCAGGGCCACTATGTTCCTCCATTCCAAAATATGCATTTCTTACCACTTCAACATCTTTAACACTGTGATGTGTCTTTGTGCATCTCTTAACATCATGACATTGGAGCAGCATCTTTTTTCTTTCATAGTATACAAAATAACGCTGTATCATAATAGTATCATGGATTCAGTGAGATACTACAGACAGACCAGGTAGCCATGGAGAGAACTTTTCCTGAAATTGAAATGAGTGAGAAGTGCACTGTGAAGAAATTTTAGGTTGTACCTTTTGATAGGGTTATCAGATCTGCAGATGACATAGAAATAGTAAAATGTTTCCAGAGTGTCAAAGGATACTGTTTTAGACAGCTTAGCTGCTATAAAAAAATACCATAGACTGGGTGGTATTAAACAACAGACATTTATTTCTCACAGTTCTGGAGACTAGGAGTGCAAGATCAAGGTGCCAGAAGATTCGATCGTTGGTGAGGGCTCCCTTCCTGATTTGCAGAAGACCACCTTCTCCCTGAATCCTCACAGGACAGCAAGAGAGAAGGAAGCAAGCTCTCTAGTCTCTTCTCATAAGGGCACTAATTCCATCATGGGGGCCCCACCCTCATGACCTTATCTAAACCTAATTGCCTCCTAAAGGCCCCATCTCCAAATACCATCACAATGGGGGTTAGGACTTCAGTATATGAATTTTGGAGGGACACAATTCAATCTATACCAGATACCATTACCAGTTTTCCTAAACCAATTCTGGTTGAACACAGCACACTCAATGGAATGATTCACATCTGTGTCCAGCTGCTGAGAGTCATTTTTAATGTGCCACCAAACATACAACCATAGCCCTTTTCTGGTCAATAATCTTTTGCCAATTTTAACAAAGGTATAATAGATAAGCTTATCTATATGTGGCTTCAAAGGATAGAGGGACAACTTATATCTTATGTGGAAAACAATTCTCACAATGAAATCAACAATGTGGAATTCAGCAAAACAAAGGGAGCTTTGACTGGGCTTCAGAGATTCCATGGCATGGGTATAGGATGGTGGAGGAGGGCACAGGATCATTCCCTGTGGAGGAAGATTTTGTTCAACATCAAGTTTGGTTATGAAGCAAGAGCGTGATAGAGACATGACAATGGGTAGCAAAATGAGCTGCATTTCAGAAAGTGTCCTGATATTAAAAGACAATGGTTTTACTGGACTCTGGACAGAGATTAACATAACGCAGAGTTCCTCAACCTTGGCACCATTGACACTGTACAAACAACTATGTGTTGTGGGGCCGTCCTGTATCCTCTAGATGTTTAGCAGCGTTCCTGGCTCCCATTCAAGTCATAACCATCAAATATGTCCCCAGACATTGCCAAATGTCCTCTGGGAGGCAAAATCTCCCCTCGACTTGAGAACCACTGATATACAGCATTATATTCAATTTTTGGAATCACATTTTAAAGGGGTAACAACCAGCCTAGAAAAATATTCCTTGAGAAGGGTAATGATTGAATTAAAGCATTTATCGAACATATACAGCATATAAAGCACATGTTGATGAGGAGCATTTAAAAGAATGTCCTTGGGCCTCAAGGGTCCATTAAATGCTCCTCATTCAACATGGAGTTCTATAATAATCTTTAATTATTTAAAGAGCTCTTGATTGAAGATGGACTAGACTAAGAGTGTGGCAGTTACAGAGTGACAGAGTTCAGGATACAATACAAAAGCTTTTATTTTAGATGTTTTTTTTCCATTAAAAAATTCGAATATTATAATACATCAGAATACTAAGGAAAAAGTCAGAGTTTCTCCAACTCACTCCCCAGGGGCAACCACAGGTAATAGTTTGGGGAGATTTTCCAGACCCTTTCAGATATAATTGATTAATGCTGGAATGGTTGCAAATGTCCTTCCTTTCCCGGCTTCTTAAAGAGTATCCTGAACTGAGCTGATGGCTTCCCTCCTGTGTCTCTCC
Organism: Avahi laniger; assembly: GCA_963575035.1. Lineage (NCBI taxonomy): Eukaryota > Metazoa > Chordata > Mammalia > Primates > Indriidae > Avahi > Avahi laniger. The sequence continues at coordinate 11,912 of CAUYSK010043822.1, read as the reverse complement.
TATTTTCCCTCTTTTTGGAGAGTCTTTCTGCCATACTGATTGCAAGACTTAATTTTTTTATTGTGAAAATTTTCTAACCTTCACAAGAAAGAATAAATAATAATTAAAAACGAAAACACCCATCTACCCATCACCCAGATTTAACAACTGTTAAGATTTTGCCACACATTTCACTTATCCTTTTTTCTTTTCTTTTCTTTTTTACTTCTGTCTTTTCTTTCTTTCTTTCTTTCTTTCTTTCTTTCTTTCTTTCTTTCTTTCTTTCTTTCTTTCTTTCTTTCTTGTCTTGCTTTATCTCCCAGGCTAGAGTACAGTGGCATCATCATAGCTCACTACAGCCTCAAATTCCTGGGCTCAAAGGATTCTTCTGCCTCAGCCTCCAGAATAGCTGGCACTACAAGCATGTGCCATGATGCCTGGCTAATTTTTCTATTTTTAGTAGAGATGGGGTCTCGCTCTTGCTCAGGCTGGTCTCGAACTCCTAATCTCAAGCAATCCTCCTGCCTCAGCCTCCCAAAGGCTAGGATTACAGGTGTGAGCCACTGTGCCCGGCTGCTTTTTCTTTTCTGAAATATTTTAAAACAGATTTCAAACACTATGTTATTTCATTTCCACATACATCAGTGTATTTCTCAAAAATATACATAATTCCTGGACTTTTATGCTGCAAAATCAGAGCGGACAATGGAGGACCTGGAGGGGGGAACTGGAAGAGGAGGGGCAAGGTGAGCACCAGGAGTGAGGAGGGGAGGAAAAGAGGAAGAGGGCAGAGGAGAAGGGGCGTGAGGAGGGAGAGGAGGATGGGAGGGGAGGATTTGTCAAACTCTGCATGGTCAGGGGCTGAGAGAGAACAAGTCAGAGCTGCTAGGCTGGGATGAGAAGGAGGGTTTTGGAGAGAGCTAGCTGAGAGGCTGGGGAGACTCTAAGGTTTATTAAAACAAGGAGAGACAAAGGGATACTAGAAAGATTATTCAGAATTATACTTGATCGCCCTTAGATTCCTTCAGAAGACTCCAGTAAAGACCGAATTTAAAAAATCTAGTTTTTCATATTTGAATGTTTAAACTATGCCCCTAGTCTTAGTTTGAACTATGTGGGACTTGGCTCCAATGGGTACATGCACATTAAATGTGTTAGTTTGTCTTATGAAGAAAATAGAGTCCCCAATTTTCACTCACTGTTGTAGACATCTTAGAGTGTTTTTCTACAGACCCCTTTACAATGATCCGGGCACTGCTCCAAGTAGTTCATGTGGATTATCTATCTTGTTTAAGTTCACAGCAACTTCAAGGTGTAGGGACTATTAGTACTCCATTTTACAGATGGGGAAATTATTTCAATGTTTTGCCCAAGGTCACTGCTTTTTGGGGCAGAGCCAGGTTTTAAACCTAAGTCTATCTCACTGCAAAGTGGCACTCTGCCAGATGAACTGTGCCATGGGTGGGGATGCCCATCTGACAGTGGCATGGAGGGGTCCATGGCTCTGTGCTGCTGGCAATGCCACCCCTAAAAGTCCCATATTCCTTTCTTGAGGTTTCTGTCTTTATAAATTCATGTAAAAATGCAAGTTTTCCCTTGGAGGATAAAACTAGTGAGATGAACCCACTAGTCATGAATGTGATGAGCTAGAAGGAGATAAAGTGATTAGGAGCAAGAACTCAGCCAAACCTGGTCTCACATCCTGCCCCTGCCCTTACAACCTTTGGGGCCTTGAGCAAATTGCTTAGCTTCTCCAATTATCATACATCATTACCAGGGCTGGAGGCAGATGGAGGACAAGGGAAGATAGAATAGTTTATAAATACTAATAAGGGAGCACAACAGAAAGGCAGCAATGTCAACAAAAAGTTTCACTGGTTGGGCTGGTGGTGTTGGCCTTTTGTTCTATCTATTAATATATTGGAGGCTTTGAGGAGTCTTCTTCAGTTTGGGTCCAACAAAGTCTAAGTTATGGTTCCTGAGGAGTGTCCCTGCTATTTATGTCACCCTTTGGACTGGATTTGTGGGTGGAAAGCACCTGCTGATGTGTATAGGTGGGGCATAGTGGGATTGCGAGCCATCTACTAACAGAACAGCATCTTAATTGAGGTTGGTAAAGCGCACACTTCCCTCCTCACCATTGTCAACATTGCAAAACACAGCCAGGGCCCCTTTTTGTTGCACATAGGGTGATCAAACAGAGGTTTGACTACCAATGATGGAACTGGGACAGTCCAGGGCAAACCAGGATGAACTGGTCCTCCTACTTGCACAGCTCTGGGAGTGATCTGCACCAAATTGCCTGTGTGAGTGGCATCTCTTTGCATGGGATACAGTTTGTGTGTAAGGGTCATTTAAAGAAATCTTTCAAGTTAAATTTGAAATTATACAGACCATTTGTACCCTCAGTGGTCAACTCCAAGGGCCTTCACTAATTAGAAAAGGCTATAGAAATATATAATACTAATAACAATCAAGCCAAGAGTCAAATCAAAGATCAATACCATTCATAATAGCTACAAAGGAAATAAAATACCCCGGAATATATTTAACCAAGGAGGTGAAAGATCTCTGCAAAGAGAACTATGAAACTCTGAGGAAAAAAAGTTACAGAGGATAGAAACAAATGGAAAAACATATCATGCTTGTGGATAGGTAGAATCAACATTGTTAAAATGTCCATACTACCCAAAGTGCTTTACAAATTCAACACAATCCCCATCAAGTTACCAAGGTAAAACTTCACAGACTTAGAAAAAATAAATCTATGCTTCAGTTGGAACCAGAAAAGAGCCAGAATAGTCAAAGCTATCTCAAGCAAAAAGAACAAAACTGGAGGCATCACCTTACCAGACTTCAAACTATACTATAAGGGTATTGTAACTAAAACAGCCTGGTATTGGTACAAAATTAGATACATAGACCAATGGAACAGAACAGAGAAGCCAGACATAAAACCATGTACTTACAACCAACTGATCTTAGACAAAGCAGGCAAAAATGTACACTGGGGAAAAGAAGCCCTATTCAATAAATGGTGCTAGGGAAATTGTATAGCCTCGTGCACAAGAATAAAACAGGACCCCTACCTCTCATGACTCATAAAAATTAATTCAAAATGAATAAAACACTTATATCTAAGACATGAAACCATAAAAATTCTAGAGGAAAATGTAGGAAAAACTCTTCTAGATATTGGACTAGGCAAAGAATTTATGAAAAAGACCCTAATGGCAACAACAGCAACAGCAAAAATTAATAAATGGAAGTCAATTAAACTAAAAGGCTTCTGCACAGCCAAGGAAACAATCAACAGAACAAATAGACAACCTACAGAATGGGAGAAAATATTTCCAAGTTGGACATTTGAAAACGAGCTAATAACCAGGAATTACAAAGAATTCAAGAAAATCAACCTGAAAAAAAACAAACAACCCTATTTAAAAGTTGGCAAAAGACATGAACAGATGCTTCTCAAAAGAAGAAAGACAAATGGCCAAGAAACATATGAAAAAATGCTCAACATCACTAATCATCAGGGAAATGCAAATTAAAATCACAGTGAGTTATCACCTTACTCCAGTTAGAAAGGCTTTTATTAAAAAGTCCAAGAACAATAGATGCTGACATGGATGCAGAGAGAAAGGAATGCTTATACACTGTTAAGTGGGACTGAAAATTAGTACAACCTCTATGGAAAACAGTATTGAGATTTCTCAAAGAACTAAAAGTAGATTTACCATTTGATCTAGTAATTCCACTACTGAGTATTTTCCCAAAGGAAAATAAATCATTTTATCAAAAAGGCACTTGCACTCGAATGTTTATTGCAGCACAATTCACAATTGCCAAGATGTGGAATCAAGTGCCCATCAATTCAAGAGTAGATTAATAAATGTGATATATGTACACCATGGAGTACTAGTCAGCCATAAAAAAGATGAATTAATACCTTTCGTAAAAATCTGAGTGGAACTGGAGATCATTCTCCTAAGTGAAGTATCACGCGAATGGAAAACAAACACCACATGGACTCACTATTAAATTGGAACTAACCAATGAGCACACAAGTGCACAGAGGTAAGTAAAACTCAGTGGAGAGCAACCACAGGGGAGGCGGGAGGAGGGAAGCGGGAGGAGGGATGGGGAATAAATGAATCTAATGGATACTTTGAAGAACACTATTTGGGTGATGGGCACACCTATAGCCAGACCTAAAGCATTACAAAATTGATCCATGTAATCTAAAACATTTGTACCTCCTTGCTATTTTGAAATAAAGTAAGAATTCACCCAAATGCCATAATTGCACTTAAAAATTAATAATTCCATTGTCTAATATTAATTAGATATCAATTAAATTAATCAATATTAATATTTTAATTATTAATTAAATTAATATTGCTAATTTAATTAATTAATAATAATATTAATTAATGTTAATAATTAATATTAATATTTTAATTAATTAATACTAATTAAATTATTGAATATTAATTTTTTTCCAGTTGTACTCAAGTCGATGCCTTTTATAGTAAAAGATTATATTATTATCACTCTATAATGGATTTAATTTTTGCCTATTCCCTTTTGGTCTTTATCTTGTTGAATGCTGCTTCCCACAGCCTGTGGATAAAGCCAAATGCATGGCTCACTGTGGAAGGAAGAAGGCTACCTTGATAGAACCTGATGGCATCTCAGAGTAGGAGGAGCAGTTACTGAGATTTTGAAGTCTGGTTTAAGGTAGGTCTTTCAATGTGAGGTAGGGGATTAGAGCAAAATTAGTCTGTAATCTGTAAATCCTGTATAAAGGTGCTATTATCAGTAGCTTTAGTATGAAAAGTTTTGTTTCACCAGATATTGGCCATATCCTAAGACCTGGCAACACCACTGGCCATGTGGATATGCCCTCCCTCCTTCTAGAGAGGAAGAAATTCTCTCTTGACTCTGTCCAGGGTAGAAGAGAGAGAAGGAAGAGGACTAACCCATTAACCCATCACAAGCCTCTCAGGTCACATCCACCAGCAGAAGCTATATGCGGTACAGAAACTGTGCTTTCTGTGTTATCCCCCTTTGGCTCTCTGTAGAGTGTTGCATATACTGAGTAAATAATGCAGCCATTGTCCATACCATCCTTCGGAACATTTGGCACAATTCATAACAAGGTATGTGAAACTCTCTTCAGGATTGGCTGCAAGGAGCTAACACCCACTTGTGTCATGTAAAATTTCATTTGACTGTTACTGATTGATACCCCAAATGACAGTGACCTAAGCAAATTAGAGGCTCATTCTTCTGTACTTAAACACAGGAGAAAGTCTTGTGTTTGCATGGGCTTCACCTTGTCACTAGGGACCTAGCTCCTTTTGTTTCTCTGCTATAACATCCTCAGCCCTGGCTTCAGTCCTCATGGCTGCTGTATGGTCACAGCTGGCTGCTGGAGCTGCAGCAATCATGTCCGATTTCCATGCAATAAAAGGAAAGAGAAAGGCCAAAGAGCGTGCCTCCTATCTAGGTCTGTCTTCTGTAAGAAACTTCTTGGAAATCCCTCCCAATAACTTTCGATTTCTTCTCATTAACCACCCCAGTCATAAGAGAGGCTGGGAACTGTGGTCTTTTTACCTGATCTGAATAAAACCAGGTCTCATTTAGTGAAGGAGAAGGGGAGAATGAAGACTGGGGAGGCAAATGAAGTCTTTGCCAAGTCATTCAAACCAGTTTACGTCAAAAGGGAAAGATACACGGGAGTCCTGGGGAACTGAAGGAGAGAAGTGTGGTCAGGCCTCACAAGAGGCAAGAACCAGGAGCTGGAGGCTTTGAAACCCAGGCAGCCACTCTGGGGAATCTCTTTTCTAGGGCTGGGTGGTTTCTAGGCTGTTCTTCACTCAATACAATTTCCTCCTGCTTTTCTTTTGCTGCAGTCAACTCTTTGCTTCTCTTTGTACAAGGTAAAAAATTGTCACTTTCTAGATCCCAAATTCACATGTTCTCTGCTATGGAAATTTGTGGAGACCCATGGCTCCCTGAATTCCGACACCCAAACTCCCGGGAAAGAGAATCTGATCATCCCACTTTGGTCAGGGGTTACCTTTGGTCCTGCTGTCTGTGGTCTAAGGGCCACTTCATACAAACATGTCTGCTAGGTCTGTGTGTGTGTGCATGTGTATGTGTGTGTTCATGTGAGCATGTGTGTGTGCACATGTGTTGTATGTGTGCATGTGTGAGCACGTGTGTGTGTGTGTATGTGTGTGTTGTGGTAAGAGGAGTAATCCTCAAAGGAGCACTTCTCAGTCAGAATGGAGACTCTCTCCTCTAAGTAGTCAGAATAGAGTAAAATGAACTTCTGTTTACAAAAATATAGACAACCAGAAAGCTTAAATTAAAAAAAAAAAATTCTCCCTGACAATATAAAATTATCAAGGCTCTGCCAGACCCTGAAATGCCATCTGAACCTCCACAGCAAGAAAAGGGTAAGGGCCGGGTGCGGTGGCTCATGCCTGTAATCCTAGCACTCTGGGAGGCTGAGGCGGGCGGATTGTTTGAGCTCAGGAGTTCGAGACCAGCCCGAGCAGGATCGAGACTCCGTCTCTACCAAAAATAGAAAGAAATTAACTGGACAGCTAAAAAATATAGAAAAAATTAGCCAGGCATGGTGGCACAGCTACTCGGGAGGCTGAGGCAGTAGGATCGCTTGAGCCCAGGAGTTTGAATTTGCTGTGAGGTAGGCTGACGCATGGCACTCTAGCCCAAGGCAACAGAGGGAGACTCTGTCTCAAAAAAAAAAAAAAGAAAAGAGTAGGTCAGATTCTATATCATTCTCGAGTACTTTCTTTATCATTCTGAATCTTAAAAAAAAACAAAACAAACAAAAAAAAACTCTGTCCACTTATTTCTGAGCTGGGTGGGGATGCCCAGCTAACCAGCATATCCCATTCTCCATTCTCCAGCCTGCCAGACAAACAGGGTTTACTGTCTTCCCTGGAGTCTGGCGTGGTTTCTGGTCAAACAGGCTCCACATTTCCATGAGTTTTAAGATGCTGAATATCAGCCAGTCCCTGCCGCCAAGTGTAATTGTTGACAGCTGTGTCTTGAAAAGGGTTTCTTTTGTTGCTCATCCCGCTGAGTGAGCCTAATTGCTTCATTAACATTTAGGCCATGTTACATGTTCAAGTGCTTGTGAGGTATTTGGATTTCAGATGAAGGTTTTTTTATTTAAAAAAAAAAAATTCTTGTTCCAGACATGACAAGCCTCCATTTTCGTAATGAGTTTTTGTGTGTATGGGTGCTATTGAGAGTGGATTTGCATCTTTGTTCATTTGTCATGCAAAGACATACAGAAATGATTGTTACGGATTGACCTAGTTATTAAGGCCTTTTATATCTGTGAAAAGCTAATTTCAAATCATTCCTTAGAGTAGTTATGACTGCTGGTGTTTCACTGCCCAGGAAGACAGTGTCAGCCTCAGTGGGTAGATGTGGGGAGGGTGGCGGAGAGGTGCTGCCTTACACAAAAAAAGTCTCCATAGGCTTTCCTCAGCTGCCCTAAATAAACATACAATTTAAGCAAAAACCAGCAAACTTGCTATGAAAGTTCAATTTCAAGATAAGTCTTCTTACCTGTCCTTCCAGTAAGATTTATGCGCTGAACCATTTCCCTGGAGTTGTTCAGGAGCCGTCGCAGCAAGCAGCCACTGCTCAATTTGAGGCCCCAGGGTAGGAAGAATTCCTGCAGCAGACATTAATTCTTACTACTATCCATTCTCCCTCCCAACAGAATCTGTGTTAGCATGAGGGTGACAGTGTGCTGTGCTGTAAGTACCAGTCTTCTCAGACTCCCTTGCAGCTAGAGGTGGCCCATGTGACCCAAATCTTGCCAATGAAATCTAAGGGAAAGTCATTGAATGAAGCCTTCAGGAAAGCTTTTTCAGAAGAAGCAGGTTAGCCTGGCAGTCTCATAGGCGTTTTTCCCTTCACTGCTTTGCCCTTGCCTCTTTTTACCTTCTTCAACATGCTGCCGTGGCTGCCAGTACAGCAGTCATCCTGTGAGGATACCAAGTGGCAAGATAGAAGGAGCCTGAGTCCCTGACGGCAGCCTGCAGAAGCTGTGCCAATTCCAGCTCTGGACTTCTATTACTGGTTAAGCCACTAAATAGGGTTTTCTGTTATTTGCAGCCAAACACATTCTTAATTGAGACCCTCCATAAAGGCACAGAGGATTTTGTGTTTGTTTCTGCTTTGTTGTTGTTAGGGCTTATTCTGGTTATGTATTACTATATAAAAAATTACTCCAAAACTTATGGCTTAAGGCAATAACCTTTTTATTATATGTCTTGGCTTTGTGGGTCAGGAATTCAGGCAGGGGCAGCTGGGCAATTTTTCTGCTCCATATGGCATTGATTGACATCACTCGGTGGTACTCAGCTGATGGATGGGCTGGTCTGGAGGGTCCAAGAGAGCTTCGCCCACATGCCTCGTAGCTTTGCAGGGAAGCCTGTCAAACAGGGCCTGGTAGAGTCTGTCAACTTGCATGTGGAGCACGTGCATGTGGCTTCTCCAGCATGACAGTCTTGGGCTGTGCAAACATACAGTAGCTCAGGGCACCCAGAGAGAAAGAGTTCCAAAGAGACAGTAGTTTCCAGTTTCCCAAATCTGGGCCTGGAAATAGGCATGACATTACTTCTGCTATATTATATTGGTCAAAGTAGTTACAGAGCCCATCTAGATTCTGGGACAAGGGGACTTAAGATCTACCTCCAGACGGGAGTATTATCAAAGTATTTGTGGCCATCTTCGTCCGCTATAGGGGCAATGGGCTACAGGATTATTTTGACAAAGTTTGATCTACAGGTTTATAATAGACAGATAAACCTCAGAGTAGGCCTAATATTCACTCTCTGTGATATCCTCCAGGTAGACAGATGGTCTACAAGGTGCCAGAAACTAGTCTAGGCACTGGGAATGTGATGATGAACATAAGCAGTAAGGTCCCCTTCTGTTAATTTTGAGGTTGTAGGGGAGGGGAAAATGGCCTCCCTCTACTCTTTCAGGTTCTTTGACTGGGCTACAGATTAATTTGACACAGAACAGATTAACAGGAGAAAAACCATATTTAATTATGTGCGTATGCATAGGAGACAAAATATGAGCATTGAAGAAGGGCCAGATGATTGAAGCTTATATAGCACCCCCTTCTGGGCGTGGGGGGAACAAGTTATGTGAGGGTGAGTGGAAGAAATGTATGGTGGATAAAAGTTCTCTTGATATGCAGATAAAAACTCTCTCAAGTAATAAAGTATTTATTAGCTGCCCTCTTTCTGATATGAATACTTTCACTAATGTAAATTTCCTTTACTAATGTAAATTTCTTTTATAAAAGGGCAGCCTTTCAGAACTACTCATATGTCTGCAGTTTCTCAGGATAACCAGCTCAAAATATTCCAAATAAATAATATATTTTGAGGTGGCATATCTGGTCACCTACAGTCATATTTTGGTGTGATATGTCCTGAACCTCAACACAATTCTTATTGGACATACAACTGGGGATTACAATTAAAAGACATATTTGAAAATACGTGGTGATCTAAGATAGCTGCTATGGTGGTATAAAGAGAATGGACTGCAGAGGAGGAGTCTTGGGTTTACATCTTCAGCTTGGTGCTAAGGGTCTCTGTGACCATGAGAAAATCTAATATTACCTTTGGGCTTCAGTTTCATTATCAGTAAAATGAAGGGACTGAATTTTGTAATCTCTAAGGTCTCTTCCATTGTAAAGTTTTATGGATCTCGGCAGTCACTATTTATGATTATGAAAAGAGCTGGAGTTATGATTTCTTTTCGTAACTCTTAAAAATAACAGGCTTTTTCTGTAGTCAAATTCCACTGCACTTTTCTTCCACAGACGTAGTTCATTTATAGAGCAGACCTCAGGGAGAACTAGGGGTAAAGGCAATATTTTTGTGAAAATTAAATCTTCCCAGCTAATTTGATCTCCCTGACTTTCCCTGAGAACTTGTTCTTTCTAAACTTTCCCTGCTGTTCTCTTTTTAAAATTGTAATACAAAATGTTTCCATTGACATTAGAACATGACAAGCAGACTCAGTAAGACCAAATGTTCCAGGGTTCATTGGATTCCTGAACCACGTGGGAATCTGAGAAGTCTTAATAACAAAGTCAATGAACTAGAGCCTCAGAGGGAGGAATTGGGGTTCAGTTAAGAAAAGGGGACACTATTTGACTGACATATGAATGTCAAAAAGTGTAATATTGAACTTAGGGGGAGAACCACCATGGTTACTTCTTTCCAGGAATTTATTCCTTTTTTTCCACCTCAAAGATTTGTGGTAATAAAATGTAATTTAATTCCACAAAAAACTGGGGGATGTTTAGTGAATTCAAGGAACACCTAAGTGAGTCAGAGCACTTTGGTGAGTTTTAGGGATTTGAGAGGTGGAAAAACCTGGGTTTCTGAGGAACAAAAATATGCAGGACTTTTGCTGTGAGTTCCTGCAGTACTCTTGGCAAATGTATTAATTATTTTATGATTATATCATAGCCAAATAATATTTGGGTTTCTAGAAGAAAAAAGTATCTGTAGTGATCTATAGTGCATTTTTCTACTATTATCTTAATATAATTTACTACTATGTAAGATTTGTAATTTGTTCTGTGAAATAAATAATATAACACTTCCCTCTAACTCTATCCTTGGCAACCATTGCAGGAGACAGCCTTATAAAGTAAGCATGGTTTATACAGAGGTCTTCGTAATATATTAGTAACTAGTCTCCTTTGGATTTACTGACCCCAGGAAGATTAAAAAAGCACAAAATGACATCTTTATAGTAAATAGTGTTATACTGAAGATTTACCAAGTAATAATAATGTAATAATAATAATATTTATCAGTGACTACATGCCAACAAAGTGTCTGACACTGGGCTTGAAGGTTTTCTATACATGGTTTTTAATCTTCATAATAGTAGTGAAAGTTCTTATTGTCTTCATCTGAAAAGACTATGTTCAAGGAGGCAGAGTGTTCACCTTGGTGAGTGATGAGGCTGTAATTCTAACCCAGTCCTATCTGTTACCAAAGCCCAAGATTTTTCTTGTGTCTTTATACAATTACCCCTTTGGAGGTAATGCAAATACTGTTAGAACACCAAAGAACATTTGAAAACAAACAATTTGCATTTTGTTCACTTGGTAACAAAAGACAAGACAATTAGGCAGCAATTACATTTGTTGAAACAGGATATTTTCTCTTTAAGATTTGTAAGGTAAATACCCATTGTTTCTGGATTCTATGGGGCTTTTTTTCACCTCAACAAATGCTATTCAGAGAGTCATGGAAACCACAATGAGTCTAGCTATTTCTGTCAGGTGGGTAAGAAGTTAAAATGCCCTATAATTTTATTGAGTACTGCCTGTTTGGATTCTTTGATTTTTAAATTTATAATGCTCTTCCCCTACCTTGTCTTTCTAGAGGATTCTTTTTTTTTTCCTAGAGGATTCTTGATTTCCAAATCTCTTCTTTGTTATCCTCACTCTTTTTTATTGCCCCCAGAGGCTCCCCTCCTGCTATTCACTTGCAAATAACCCCTCTCTAAGCAGATCATTTAAAAACAAACACCTTGAGAAAAATACTACTACTTTCAGGAATGGTTGCAAACAGTACTTCCCAGTCCTAGCGTAAATTCTTGATTTTCCCCTTTCCTCTACTAGGAAGTAGGTAGCTGTGCAGATATTTGATTTTATGGTGGTAGGAGGGATACTTCCCCTTTCCCCTAAAAGTCTGTTGAAAGATCAACTCACAATTAAGGCAGATTGATAAGAAGAAGAGATTTATTTACTATGCACATGGGGAGAATCAAAGAGTGATAAACTAATATCCCAAAAGGATCCAGATATTTTTATACCATCCTTTCAGAGG
>CAUYSK010043821.1:0-16415 GCA_963575035.1 Avahi laniger | reverse complement strand
CTTTCTTTCTTACTCTTTCTTTCTTTTTTCTTTCTTTCTTTTTCCTTCCTTCCTTTTTTCTTTCTTTCTTTCTTTCTTTCTTTCTTTCTTTCTTTCTTTCTTCTTTCTTTCTTTCTTTCTTTCTTTCTTTCTTTCTTTCTTCTTTCTTTCCTCTCTCGACAGTCTCGCTTTGTCACCCCAGATGGAACCTCAAACTCCTGGGCTCAAGGGATCCTCCTACCTCAGCTTCTGGAGGAGTGGGGACTACAGGTGTGCACCACCACTCGTGGGTAATTTTTCTATTTTTAGTAGAGACAAGGTCTCAGTCTTGCTCTTGCTCAGGCTGGTCTTGAACTCCTGAGCTCCAGCGATCTTCCCGCTTGGGCCTCCCAGAGTGCTAGGATTCCAGGCTCATCTAAGTCAGAAAATAGTACCTACACATAGAGTTCTTTTGAGGATTAAAAAAGTTAATCAGTACGAAGTACATAAAACAATGTCTGGCACATGGTACATGCTAATCCGTGTTTACTGTTGATTTTATCATTTGCATTTCTTCGTAATACTTGAGTCATTCTCTCCCTTTCTTGGAGTGTCTAGACTTATAATTCTTACCTCTTTCCTAGGCTGGGACACTCTCTCTTTTTTCCTTATAATCCAGGAATTGTGGGGGCAGTAATAAGGCTTTTCTTTGTTATAATCCTATTTTTTTAGTTTGTATTTTCTGAGTTCTCACACAGTCAAAGGAAAAGAATATGCTAATGGTTTTACATTCAGATTTACAAAGAAAGAAAACTTCCAAATTTTAATTAGCCTAAAACACACACAAGGCAACAATAACCTGCAGGTGAGGTCTGGGGCCAGGCAGGGGTATCCCTCCTTTCCCCACAGGTGATGGTCATTTTAAGAAGACACGAGTCTAGGCCTCAGCTTTCTTTGCCTCAGTCTACCCATCTTTGCCATATTTGTCAGTGTGGCTGAGTTACAACAGGAAAGTGAAGGCCAGCTTTCCTAGCAAGGTTGTAAAGAAATGGTTACTCTAGCATGAGCCAAGATTTGGGTTGAGTGGGGGAATTTATAATAAATTTTTGCACAGAGACATTCTTAATGTTGTTTGTTTGTGTTCCAAATCTCCTGGCAACAGTTAATAATTAATGCTGATAAGGACATTTTTCCTTTTCTCTTTCATTGGCCACTTTATCATGGTGGCAGCCAGACTCACACATGAAGGTAAGAAGGCATTTATTGGCCAGAGTTTATCAGCTCTCTTTCTCTCCATTTCCAAAGCCATTTGACTGCCCATAAGTTTTTAAAGAGAACAAAGGGAGTAAGAGCAGAGACCATGAATGTGACTGAAGGTCACATGATAACAACAAGGAGGATTTGTCAATATTGGGATGATGATAATAGCTCAGACTTGCACAGACTCTGGTCTGCGTTGTCTTTGTTGCTCACAGGAGGAGAAAAAGAAAAAAAGTGTGCTTACCTGATTTTTAAAGCTTGGATATAAGTCAGTATCTATTGAGTTTATTTCATAAACTAAATCATTGACACATTTTATTAGCAATTAATAAGCAATGTGTATTTAAAAATTTAAAAATTGTCTTTAATGAGAGGGAAAGAGAATTTTACCTGTCAACAAATAATGCAGTGCCCTTTTTTTGTGAAGATACAGGCAGTATAGAAAAATGATGAGTTGCAAGAGAATGAATACTAGAAAGTAAAGTTAAATCAAAATATATAATTTACAAAGCTTTAGAAAAAGCAGTCTTTACCTATATAGTTTTCTGTTTTATACAATTAGATACACTCAAATTATTCAAAGATTTCTTTTACATAACTTGAATGTTATAATTGTACCAACATTATATTCACAGAAAATAGTAGGTATTTTTTCATTCATCTTGGCTGCCAAGTATCTAAACTTCCTTCATATATTTGGGGAACTCTTCCCATTAGAGAAACTAAAAAAATACCAGACATTCACTTTTCCAGCTTCTTTTAAAACCAGGCAATAGGCACGTGACCTGACGTCCACTAAGCACGCAACACCCAGGACATCTCTATTTTCAATAGAGGACTATTGATGCAAAGAAGTGGGGTCTCAGGGAATTCTTTCTCAAGTCGGTGTCTCTTGCAGTAAGATCCCATTCCCAAGGCAGCAGCAGCCACAGCCCCTGTGAATGAATGTCCTGTCCAGTTCCAGTGGTGTTGGCAGTTCAAGCAGCAGTGGTAGCGATATGCCTCCATATCCATGGGTTCCACCTCCATGGATTCAACCACCCAAGGATAGGAAATATTTGGGGAAAATAAAATTGTGTCTCTACTGAAAAGATACAGACTTTTTTTTCCTTGTCATTATTCCATAAACATTACAGTATAACAACTATTTACATAGCATTTACATTGTATTAGGTATTATAAGTAATCTATAAATTATTTAAAGTATACAGGAGGATGTGCATAGACAGGCTCTATGCAAATCCTATGCCATTTTATCCAAGAGACTTGAGCATTCATGGATTTTAGTATCCCAGGGAGATCCTGGAACCAATCCTTCGTAGACGCTGATGGTCAACTTTATCATTTGGGACATTGTGGCAGTGTGGCTTTTGAGTCTGATACTCCTATGATCTCAGCAATTCAATGAACTACTCAGTATCCTTTGTATTTTCTTTTTTACTTTTTCTTTTTAATAATTTTTGATTTATGGAAGAATTGCAAAAACAGTACAGAGAGCTTCCCAATACCCTTTACCCAGCTCCCTCTAATGTTAACATCTTATATAGCTATGGGGCATTTATTAAAATTAATAAATTAACATTGGCACTAAACTCTGTTCAGGTTTCACATTTTCCCTGTAATGTCTTTCTCTGTTCCAGGATCCAGTTTGTGATACCACATGATATTTACTTGTTTCTCCTGAGTCTCCTTCAGTCTGTGACAGTGTCTTGGTCTTTCCTTGTTTCTCATGACAGTGATACTTTGTGGTCAAGTATTTTGAAGTGTCCCTCCATTTGGGTTTGTCTGATATTTTCATGACAGACTGGGGTGAAAGATTTGGGGTAGAAATGTACAGAAGTGATGTGCCCTTCTCAATACATCATGTTGGGAGGCACATTACTGGTGACATCAACCAAGATCTGTTGGCCAACCTGGTGTCTGCCAGCTTTCTCCAATGTAAAGTTACTATTTTTCCTTTTTTGTATTTTATTCATTAGAAGCAAGTCATTAAGTTCAGTTCACATGCAAGAGGAGGGAAATTAAACTCCACTCCCTTGAATTTGTGAAGATATTTTTAAACCACCACAGTAATTAATAAATATTTTGAGGAAACTACTTTAAGGCTATGCAAACATCCTGCTTCTCCTTAAAGTTTCACCCCCTAATCTTATCATTTGTCACTGGATCTTGCCTGTGACAAATATTATTATAGTAGGATTCTAATGATGATTTTCTATTACCTTCATTACTTCTACACATAATAATTGGAATTTTTCCAAAATGAATATCTGTCTCATCTTCCTCATCTATTTATTTTTTATTTAATCATTTATTTCTGTCTTTCCAGACTTATGGATATCTATATTATCATGTGGTTCTTAATTCAATACTTTATTTTGTTGCTCAATTGTTATAGCTTTAGCTATTGATAATTCTTTCAGGTTGTCTCTTGTGTCCTTTCGACATTCCTGTACCCTGAGTTTTAAAAATTCGTTATTATTACAGTCATGTACTGGATAATAACATTTCAGTCAGCAATGAATCGCATATACGACAGTCATCCCATAAGATTACAATGGCACTGAAAAATCCCTATAGCCTAGTGACATCGTAGCCATCACAGTCATAGCGTAACGCATTACTCACATGTTTGTGGTGATGCTGGTGCAAGCAAGATACTGTGCTGTGTATAAAAGTTCAGCAATACAATTATTTACAGTACATCATACTTGATAATGATAATAAATGACTATTTTACTGGTGTATGTATTTACTATGCAATACCTTTTATGTTATTTATTTTAGAGTGTATTCCTTTTACTTATAAAAAGTTAGCTGTAAAAAAGCCCCAGGCAAGTCTTTCAGAAGTTATTCCAGGAGAAGGTATATCATAAAAGATGACAGCTCCATGTGTGTTATTGTCCCTGAAGACACTCTAGTGGGACAAGTGGAGGTGGAAGACGGCGATATTGATGATCCTGACCCTGGGTAGACCTAGGCTAATGCATATGTGTTTGTGTCTTAGTTTTTATCAAAAAAGTTTAAAAAGTAAAAAAATGTTTTAATAGAAAAAAGCTTATAGTATGAGGATATAAAGAAAGAAAACAGTTTTGTACAGCTGTACAATGTGTTTGTGTTTTAAGCTAAGTCTTATAAAAGAGTCAAAAAGTTTAAAAAATTAAAAAGTTTATAAAGTAAAAAAGTTACAGTAAGCTAAGGTTAATTTATTCTTAAAGAAGGAATATGCTTTTATAAATTTAGTGTAGCCTAAGTGTGCAGTGTTTATAAAGTGTACAGTAATGTCCTAGGCCTGCATGTTCACTCACCACTCACTGACTCATCTAGAGCAACTTCCGCTCCCGTAAGCTCCATTCCCAGTAAGCGTATGATACAAGTGTATCATGTTTTATGTTTTATGCTATATTTTTAGATACACAAATACTTGCCATTGTGTTACAGTCGCCTACAGTGTTCAGTACAGTAATATGCTGCATAGGTTTGTAGCCTAGGAGCAATCGGCTACACTGTCTAGCCTAGGTGTGTAGTAGGCCATACCATCTCAGTTTGTGTAACTACATCCTACGATGTTCACACAACAATGAAATTGCCTAACAACACATTTCTCAGAATATGTCCCTGTTGTTAAGCAATGCATGACTGTATTTCCTTACCTCGTGACACTACAGGCTACAGGCATCTACACACTTCATGTATCTTTCCATCACAGTCCTAGAATCAGCAGTTTCTCCAAAGACTTCTAGTTCCTTTTACTAGAGAATGGCATTTAGAAATGAATGAGCTTGGAATGCTTGTTTCCACTAAGGTGTCATTATTTCTAGATCTTTTCAGCAGAAATAGCTAGGAAATACATGTGTTTCTGTATATCTATATATCTATATTTCTGTATCTATCTGTGTATCTCTTTGTACATATACACATACATATATAATATATATAATTTATATTTCTGTATCCTTTTACCTGTATGTTTGCAAATACATATTTATATATACATGTTTTATATCTGTATATCTCTATATTTAAATAAACAAGAGTTTATTCTGATATTCTGACTCCAATCCAGCACAAGTTTCATTCTAGCCTTAGCTCCTTTATTTGTGGCTTCTTTCTCTAACAATGAGAAACCCAGTTCTCAGCATCATGATGTATTTATTTACTTTTTTCAACTCTAACATACATGAATGAACTAAGAATTGCTAAACTTTACCCTGTGAGAAATAAATTTACCATCTAGCACAAAGTTTTGGCATACAGTTCCTTTTGTATTTAACCTTAGAGTATCAGCCAAATACTTTGTTAGAATTACTTAGGACAACTTCTTTTTTCTCTAACCCTTAAGTGAAATTATCTTATATAATATGTTTGTAACATAGATTCATTTGTCACATTTTGCATTAAATCCTGGTTAATTTGCTTTAAATTTGCATACAAGTTACACAGTGTACAGCTTTGAGCTTTGACAAATGCATAGAATCATGTATCCAACACCCAGGTGACGACTCCATTACCCTAAAACGCCCCTGCGCTGCCCCTTTGTAGTCAGTTTCCCCATCCCTCCATTCAGAACCATTTGAGACCACTAAATTGCTCTCTGTTTCTTTGGTTTTACATTTTCAAGAAAGACACACATATATGAAATCATACTCTATGCAGTCTTTTGTGTCTGGCTCTTTCATTTAACAAAATGAAATTAAGATTCATACATACTGCTGTGTGACATGAACAGAAACTTTGCAAAAGAAGACAGAATAATGGCCAGAAAACATATAAAAATGTGCTCAATATCTCTAATCATCAGGGAAATGTAAATCAAAACCACAATGAGATATCACCTAACTACAGTGAGAATGGCTTTTATCAAAAAGTCCCCAAACAACAAATACTGAGGGCATGCATGCAGAGAGATAGGAACACTCTTACCCTGCTAGTGGGACTAGTACAACCTCTGTGGAAAGTAATTTGGAGATATCTCAAACAAATAAAAACACAAATACCATTTGATCCAGCAATCCCACTACTGGGCATCTACCCAAAGGAAAAAAAGACATTTTATAATACAGACATCTGCACTCAAATGTTTATGGCAACACAATTCACAATTGCAAAGATGTAGAAACAACCCAAGTGCCCATCAATACATGAATGGATTAATAAAATGTGGTGTATGTATACCACGGAATACTACTCAACCATAGAAAACAGTGGTGAACCAGCACCTCTTATATTAACCTGGGTGGAGCTAGAGCCCATTCTTCAATGTGAAGTATCACAAGAATGGAAAAACAACCACCACATGTACTTGCTATTAAATTGGCACTAACTGATCAACACTTAGGTGCTCACATGGAACTTAAATTCATCGGGTGCTGGGCAGGTGGGAGGGGGTGGAGGGGATGGGTAAACTCACAACTAATGGGTGCAAAGCACATTGTATGGCGCACAGGCATGCTTGTAGCTCTGGCTTGGGTGATGCAAAGACAATATGTGTAACCAAAGTGTTTGTACCCCATAATATTCTGAAATTTAAAAACAAAGAAAATAAATAAATAAATTGAAAAAAAATAAACATAATACAGTGCTTTACTTATGTTTAAACATATGCGTTAATTTGCTGAATTTGCCTGTTTAAATAAGTCACCATTTAGAAAAAACAGGTACATTGGTGAGTAAATAAATAAAATTATAAAGTATTCTCATAAATTAGTTTCCAAATAGTAAATACTTAAATGAAGTTCATTATTCAATTATTGAATGAATATTTATAAAGTGCTCACTATATGTGACCCTGTTCTGCCACCAGGGATATAGTAACAAAAATGACAGACAGGGTTCTTGCCTTCATGGCAGAAGAACCCTTGAAATCTATTAAGTTTTGGACAAGTTGCTGTCCTTCTGGGATATTTTTACTTTAAGTTAGTGTAAGCATATCTCATATTCAAAGAAAATTTTTGTGTTTCTCTCTTTAGCATCCCAAAGAATTCTTTCTTATTTTCCTTTCCCCTTCCTCCCTCCCAAAGAATTCTTTACTTCAAAGATTATATTTATGTTTTAGTACTTTACTTCTGAATTTAATTTTATAAGGGATCAGGATTTAACTAAAAAATTAAATTTCTTAATTTTAGAAAGACTACATAGACAATAATAGTTACAACATTTATAATATAATAAAATATCTTTTACAATATTTAATGCTTACTGTGTCAGGAGCTGTTTATTAAGTGTTGGACATATATTATCTCTTTTTGTTTTTGCTGAAGTGGGTACTATTTTTAATTCTCATTTTATTGTGAATAAACTGAGGCATACAGAGGCTGTCTAGCTGGAAAGAAAGAGCTGGATTCAAACATAGGCAATCTGACTGACAGAGCCTGTGCTCTTAATCCCATACAGGTAATCACTGAGATAGTCAGTGGTTATAGATTCCATATTTTGTTAAAAGCTAACACTTTAAATATGTGTGTGATGGGTCAGTTACTGCTTTCATGAGTAGTGTGTGCAAGGTGATGAAGCCAAGAAGGATGACCCTACAACTCTGGATAGGAAAGGCCTCTGACAGCAAGGTAATGCAGACAACACTTATAATACACGACAGAGTACAAGAAAATTGGACACAGTTCTCAATATTTTTCCTTATTTGGTAAATCATTAAGATAATCTGCCCTCCGAGATTTTATAGACTTATAATTGAATAAATAATTGCAAAAGAAAAAAAGAATCCTACTTTTCAACATCAACTTATTTTCTCTTTTCTTCTGAAGGTCTGGAGTAGAGAATCATTTTATACGCTGAGAATTAGAAAAGACAGTATGCATTCATTTCTGTATTAAACTCCTTTATGCCAGAGACACTGTGATAAATGCTAGGAATTCATCAGTAAACAAGAAGGACAAGGTCTCCTATCTCAAAGAACTTCTAATATACTGTGATAACTGTATTGAGAGAGAAAAAATATGTACAAACATATGATTAATTCTGTGTCAACTTGACTGGCCACAAGGCGCTCACATTAAACATTATTTCTGGGCATGTCTTTGAGGGTGTTTGCTGAGGAGATTAGCATTTACATTGGTGGACTCCGTAAAGTAGATTGTTTTCCCCAGTGTGGGTGGGCATCATTCACTGCGTTGAGAGCCTGAATAGAATGATCGATGAGGGAAAGATACATTTGCACCTTTTTTTCTGCTTCATGACTTGAGCTGGAACATCTCATCTCCTCCCGCCCTTGGACTGGGAGTTACACCAGCGGCTCCCCTGGCCCTCAGGCCTGCAGACTCTGAACCACGGCACTGCCGGCTTTCCTAGTCCTGGGTCTTCCGCTTGGAGAAAGCAGGTTGTGGGACTTCTCAGCCCCCCTAATCTTATGAACCACTTTCTCACAGTAAATTTTCTTTTGGTTCTGTTTCTCTGGAGAACGCGAACTGATATAGGAAGCACATTGAAGAGCTGTCTCGGCCAGTCAGGGCCCAGCAGGCTTCACCACAGAAAGTGATGTACTGGCTGAAAGATGACGAGTGAGTAGAAAGCAGAAGTTAGAGAGGAGAAGTCACACAGAACAGTTAGGGTGACAATGGTTCCGGGCCAAAGGGATTGCACATTCAAAGGGCTACTAGCACATGAGGAAATGAGTAGTTTAGAAAAGCTGAAACATGAAATCGGAAGAGGGAATGAAGTGGAAAACGTAGCAGGAACTAGTCACAAACCGTTGTGTAAGTCATGTTAGCGTATCTGGACTTTGTCCTAAGGGGAAACTGCCTACATCAAGGCCTGAGTGTCGCAGCACACTTTGCTCACACACTGAGACCATCTCACTCCCGTTTATTTCCCAGGTTTTTAGTATGAACCACATGAATGTAAAACGGTTACTTTTGGAAAACATGCTAATTTTCTATTTGGGAGTTGAAACGAATGTGGAAAGTCCCTTTCAAAAAACTTTGCTTTACTTTTATAAACCCATTTACCGGCTCATCCCAGGGAAGGAGATGATCGTGTGTTTGGATTCAGAATTGAAAACATGGTTTTCTTCTTGAAGGAAAATAAATGAAAAACATGATGACAAAAGGTAAAACTGTGAAGAGAGTTAACGAATTTGTTGCTCTTCTAATAATAAACGGTGGCTCGGAGAACTGGCCTGTGTAGCAGACTTTTCTTTTTCTGAAGTCAGTGACAGCTCTATGGCCAAGCTATGACTGTTTCCCTACCTGTGCCGGGAGCACAGCAAATGAGAGTGAAGTCTGAGTATCAGATGCAGACAGTTGATCTTGTTGCTCCTGAAATGTTTGCCTCTCTTCCTTTACTTACTGAAAAGTGATTAACAGCATTAATGATTTAAAAGGGGAAAACAGCATTGTCAGTCATGATTTGATGAACATTTTCTCTCATTCAGTGAAAGAATCCGAGTGGAGGTCCATTAGGTATATTATATAAGGAAGGGATTGGGCTGGTAAATAAAAAGATACAGTTAGTAAAATTTCAAATTTCTATCAGAAATAGACTTTGAAAAATGTTTAAAATGTGAAAATGTTGTACCTGGTGGCAGTAGTGTGGCCATCTTTCCTCACCATTGCCATTGGTGATTGCTCATTGATGCGGATCCAGATACATAAAATATTGTGACGCCAACACAGAAAAAGCGATTGCTGAAACTGGCATGTCAACCTCCCCTCCCAACATCATTTTCTTCACTATCATCTACAGTTTCATCTGGTAGATACTATTAGCATCCACATGTTACAAACGAGGAAAGTGAGGTGGACAAAGTTTAAATAATCGCCTAAGGTTACACAGCTAGTAAGTGGTTAAGCGCTGGGATGAGCCTGATCTCTTTTATTCCAAAGTCTGGGGTCTCATCCATTTCACCTCACGTCCACATCAGCTCTCAGCATCAGCACACTTTTCTGAATTTGATTGCTTCAGCAGCCAAACAGCTTTTCCAAAAGCATATCAGTTAGGAGATATTTTTGTAACAGTAATTTAAAATACATCTTTAAAAATGTATTTTTTGTTTCTTTAACATAAAAAAAGCATTCCTGATAAAATGGAAAGTTCATATCAATCTTGAGATAAAATGAAAGTTTAAATATTCATAGATCTTATGGTTGCTCTGGGCTTCGGTGGATACAAATTTACTGTGTTTAGAGGTAATGTAGTCATGAAGTTTGAGATATATAATAGACCTGAATTCTATTTTATTTTTCCTTATGTGGATAAAAACACATTTTATGAAAAGTATATTTTAATTAGAAAATATCATATATTCATGGAAAAATTCAAATATTACAGGAGGTTACCAAGCGAGAGAAAAGTACACATTTTCTACAGTGCGCAAGAAGTTAGGTAAATGGACAAATGCACGCTCATGTGTAGTTTGCTGTTTGCTTTTCAGTCTTAGAATTTCATTCATCGATCTTGTAGCAATCCACTGAAAATTCATAATTGTGCCTCTACTGAATCACACTGAGATTATAGAAAGTTTTTTGCCATTATTAAAAAAAAAATGCAGCAGTTCAAACCTTATACCTGCTTCTTTTCTCATTTGTGCAAATGTATTATATATTTACAGAATAAATTCCAATGTACTGTGTAGAAAAAGCATAATATGACTGACCAATTTCTATATACCATAATAATGGAAACATTTAATCTGTTGATAGGATAGAAAACTTAATGATTCATGAAAGCCCTTCATTCTTCTGGAAGTAGTAAAATAGAGTTTTCCTTCTGTTTGTAGCTATAATTTATGATTGAACCTAAAAACCATAAAGTTACCATGAAACCACAATGTGTCAAGATACAGCATAGTTGTTTAAAAAACTGTACACTCTGGGGCAAGGATGACTTGAATTTTAACTTGGGTACGGTCAGTTATTAGCTATGTGACTTTGAGCACATTACCACCATTCTCTTTGCCAGAGTTTCCCATGTGAGATGGCCTAACTACCGCCTCCTACAGGGCTATTTTGGTCATTATATGAGAAAATGCATATAAAGCACTTAGCATAATACCTGGCACATAAAAAGCAGTAAACATTCATTACTGTTATGTATCTATTAGTTCTGTATGTTTTTTGTATGTGTGACATCACTTTTAGTATCCAAATCTGCATGAGTTAATATATTATTAATATTTTATTCATTCGTTCAACAACATTTAACCACCACCTACTACACACCCGTACACTGTCCGAGGTATTGAGGATACAGTAGGCCTGTAGAAAAATGACTTGTGTTTAACAGTCATCAAAATTTTGTAGGAGTCAGAATGTTTTAATGTATTTTAACTTAAAAAATAATATTAGTTAATACCTTTCGAAACAGGATTCAGGACATTTCATTATAGCTCTAAAGGTTTGCTGTTATTTTAAGTTGATTTTGATACTTTTCTAAAAATGAAAATGACACCACAGTTTGTGGGTCAATGGCTTGTGGGAATTCTTTTTACAGCTGTCTTGTGCCATTTATCTTAATCAGGCACTAAATAAGCCATTTTTTTTTTTTTTTTGGTTATTTAGAAGATTGTTGTGTCTTTTATACTCTGGGTCCCAGATTGTCAAAGAATATAGCTTAACTTTTATTTTCATCTATCCATATGAAAAAAGTAATATGTTAGAGGGATTCTCTTACATTTCAGTTCACCTGCATTTAAAATATCAGTTGAACAAAAACATTAACTGGTAACAATTGCAGAAAAAAGGAACTTAAATTAAATGTGTATTTCACCAAAGATATGCAAAAAATTTTTGAAAATTCAGAAATTTAGAATCAAATAAGATATACTTTTCAGTAACTGCTAACCCCTCTGTAGGTCTATATGTTATTATGCAAATATATGTATAAAAGCAACATACAAACACGCAGACAGCAGCAGTGGTATTTAGTGGATAAGTAGCAGCTTTCTTATTGTTATTTAAGTTTTTGTGTAGAGTTGGAAAAAGTTAGTGAGGGATCAAAGCCTGCCCAGAATGATGTCATAACAAGGTAATATGGAATCTGATTATGTGAAAAGCCGAATATTTACACAAAGAGGTCAGAAACCAGCTGGCTACATATAAACTAAAGAAAAACCAACAAACATCCCAAGACAGTTCTTATTCTTGAGCTGCTACGGACTTGCAAGCCCAGCACAATTTTTTTAAGACCCAGATATTGAGAATGTTTTCTAAGTCAGCATAAATCTACTAAAAAATTTTGCGTGGCTTATTACCCAAGTTATCCTGGAGGCAAATAAGAAATGTGTTTATTTTCCCTTTGCATGCTATTATTTTAAAAATTATAATATTTTTGAAAACCATAGCAGCATTCTACCTCTATAATTTAGGGAAAACATACCTTAGATTAAGTAAAACAACTTTGGATTATTTTTATGTGTTTTTTATTTTTATTTTGAAGATTGGAACATTTGTTCAGATTGGATTTGGAGTAGAGATTCAATTGTCCTGACGACTGCCAATACCGTAAGAAGCACTTACCTAAAAGGCTTGCTCTGTGATTGTCTGTTTCACTCCCTCCCTTCCTCCCTCTCTTCCTCCGTCCTTTTTTCTTTCTTTCCTACTTCTTTTCTTCTTTCTTCTTGGCCCTCTTTCTTTCATTCTACTCTCTCTACTTTCTTTCTCCTTCCCTTCTTTTCTATCTTCCTCTCTTTCTTCTTTCTTTCTTGTAACTCTAAAATTACAACCAGTACGATGAAAGATTATGTGAGAATATCATTTATAGTGCAAAAACCACTGCTAAATTTTGGAAACGATTTTGTCTTCAGCAACTATATTCACTCCTTCAAAAGACCAAAGATGTCTTGTAAACTGAGTTAATGAACTATGGGAAGGAAAAAAGGGATTATAAATGTGATCTTTAGGGTTAGTCCTTAAAAACAAAGAACAATCCAAAATGAGAAAAGATTGTGATGACCCAAAAAAGCAGTATAGTCAAGCCTAATAAAGGATAGAAATAGGCCAGCATTGCAGTTGTAACATTATATTGAAAGATAAGATCTGTTAAATAATTCAATGGAAATATAACTTATTTTCATTCTATGATGCCTTTATAAATTTTTGTGTGTTTTAAGTAACTCTGGATTGTCAAGATTCTTGCAATATCTTTTATTTGTTGTGGAGTTAAAAGCCCTCCATGTTGGTACATAGCACCATTGTTGTTAGAATGGTTAAATACTTCAAGAGAAGTCCCATGCCAGTATAATCCATAGACTTGCTGATCATGATGTACATTCTAGCTTATCAATAAATAGACTTTAGTACCTGGCAGAATAAAAAGGCTTGACAGAGCAACAGAGAAATGTTGAAATTTACAGTGAAATTACATTTGTGAACATTTGGTTTTAATAATCTTGAAGACCTTCTAGTTTAACTTTTTTTCTGCCACCTTTATGGTCAGTCCTTTAAAATAAAAGAAAAATGGTTAACGATCCCCTTTCAGCACAAGAGAGTGTAGCAATGGACCAAGAGGGCATGCACAAATAGTCATGAAACAATGGTGATGTAATGACTCACTTGTTTGTCACTGTGACTCAGGGTACTCAGGCAGTGTCAAGATGAAACAGTTGTAACACAAAGCTAAAATGTCAACGTACATTTGGGCTGAGCAATTCTGTCTAAAGCAGTTAATCCCCCCATCTCCCCCGTCGCCCCGCTCTCACTTTCTCCAACGTCCATCTCTGCTTTGCAGTTCCTGAAAAACAAAGAAATTCATGAAACAAAATTTGTTCTTTGAAGATAGCTAGTTTTTCATGTGCTGGAGGGCTACCTAGATTTTGTTTCTTCTTCCCAAGACTAGACAGACATGCAGCAGTCCCAGAGAGCCAGACACCACACAAGGATCCCCCACAGAGTCATGAAGCCTTGAATTTCTCAGGAGAACGTAAGTGCTTCTTTGGCAAATACAAGTTTCCAGTATATGAGTCATTGACTCACAGTTAACCCAAATGGAAGTTCTGTTTTATATTTTTCAAAGTAGAAACAGCTTCATTTTCTTATAATTATAAAAATATTTTATGCTTACTGTACAAATATCAGAGAATCAAGAAAGTTAAGAGAAGAGATTTCAATTGTAGTTTTGCTAGCTATTACAACCATTTTGTTGTATGTTCTTCTATAATTTTTAATGCGTGTTCAAACACATACATGGAGTTGTTTGCCCCCCAAAATTTTTTTAAAACGCATAACATACAATTTACCACCTTAAATGTACAGTTGAGTAGTATTGTTTATTCACAATATTGTGAAACACAGCTCCAGAAATTTTTCATCTTGAAGAACTAAATCTCTATATCCATTAAACAACTCTCCTTTATTCACTGTCCCCGCCACCATTCTACTTTCTGTTTCTATGAATTTAACTATTTTAGATATCTCATATAAGTGGAATCATACACTATTTGTCTTTTTGTGATTGGCTTATTTCACTCAGCATGATGTCCTTAAGTTTCATCCATGTTGTAGCATGTGACAGAATTTCCTTCCTTTTTAAGGATGAATAATATTCTATTACGTGTGTATACCACATTTTGTTCATCCAGTCACCTGTTGATGGACATTTGGGTTGCTTTTACCTCTTGGCTATTGTGAGTGGTGCTTCTATGAACATGGGTATACAGATATCTTTTCAAGACCCTGCTTTCATTTCTTTTGGATATTTATCCATAAGTGGAATTGCTGGATCATATGGTAATTCTATTTTTAATTTTTTGAGGAACCACCATACTGTTTTCCCTAGTGTTTGCACCATTTTACATTCCCACCAACAGTGCACTGATGTTCCAATTTTCTGCTTCCTCACTAACACTTGTTATTTTCTTTTTTTTTTTTTTTTGATAGTAGCCATATTAATGGATGTGAGATGGTATCTCATGGTTTTGATTTACATTTCTTTGATGATTAGTGATGTTAAATATCTTTTCATAGGCATGTTGGCCATTTGAATAACTTCTGAGAAATGTCTATTCAAGTTCTTTGCCGATTTTTAAGTCAGATTATTTGATTTTTTGTTGTTGAGTTGTAGGTGATTTTTATATATTCTAGATAATAATCACTTATCAGATAAATGATTTGCAAATATTTTCTCCTATTCTGTAAGTTGCCTTTTCACTCTGTTGATTGTGTCCTTTGATGCACAGAAGTTTTTAAGTTTGATGTAGTCCCATTTGTCTATGTTTGCTTTTGTTGCCTGTGCTTTTGGTGTTACATCCGAGAAATCATTGCCAATCCAATGCCAAGAAGATTTTCCCCTATTCTTTTTTCAAGGGGTTTATAGTTTTGAGTCCTACATTTAAGTTTTTAATCTGAGTTAACTTTTGTATATGGTGTAAGATAAGGATACAACTTCATTTTTTTGCATATGGATATCCAGTTTTTCTGACATCATTTGTTGAAGAGATTATCTTTTCCCCATTGAGTGGTCCTGGCATTCTTGTCGAAGATTATTTGATCGTATACATTAGAGTTTATCTCTGGGCTCTCTATTCTATTCCATTGGTATATATGTCTATCTTTATGTGAGTACCACATTGTTTCCATTACTGTAGTTTGTAATATATTTTGAAATTAGAAAGTGAGAGTTTTTCAACTTTGTTCTTATTTTTCAAAACTGTTTTGGCCATGCAGGGTACCTTGAAATTCCAAATGAATTTTAGGATTCTTTTTTCTATTTCAGCAAAAAATACCATTGGAATTTGGATAGTGATTGCATTGATTCTGTAGGTCAGTTAGGCAGTACTGGCATCTTCACCAATATTAAGTCTTCCAATCCATGAACATGGAATGTTCTTCTGTTTATTTGTGTATCCTTTAATTTCTTTCAGCAATGTTTTGTAGTTTTCATTGTATAAGTCTTTCACTTCCTTTATTAGGTTTATCTCTAGCATTTTAATTTTTGATGCTATCATAAACTTAATTGTTTTCTTAATTTCCTTTTTATATTGTTCATTGTTAGTGTATAGCAATGAATGATTTTTGAATGTCGATTTTGTATTCAGTAAATTTGCTGAATTCTTTCATTAGTTCTAACAGGGTTTTTTGGGGGGGTATGTGGAATCTTTAGAGTTTCTACATGTAAGTCATGTCATATATGAAAGATAATTTTATTTTTTTCTCTCCAATTGGATGACTTTTATTTCTTTTCCTTGACTGATTGCTCTGGCTATGAATTCCACGACTATGTTGAATAAAAATGTTGAGCTCCAGCAGGCA
>CAUYSK010043819.1:0-22808 GCA_963575035.1 Avahi laniger | reverse complement strand
CTCCCAGAGTGCTAGGATTACAGGCGTGAGCCACCGCGCCCGGCCTCATTTTTTTCTCTTTATTGAAGCATAGAACACCAACAGAAAGTGCACAACTCATAAATGTACAGCCAGTGAATTTTCACAAGGAGAACGAACTATGTCAACAGCACCCAAAGACAGGAAACCTTACCAGTACCTCCGAAGTCCTCGTGGCCCCTGTAGTCAGTATCCAGCCCTACCGGCGTGATCACAGTTTGCATTTCTACTGTCATTGATAAGTTTGCCTGTTCACGTGCTTTGTGTGAACCGCATGACATGGAATGTTCTGTTTTGTTGTCTGGCTTCTTTCATGGAACATAATATTTGTGAGCTTCATCCATTGATCACAGGTGGCTATAAATCGTTCGTTCTCACGGTCATGTAGTATTCCACTGTGTCGGAATGTTCCGCGATCATTTACCCAGACTACCTCGAATAGACATTTGGATTGTTTCTGGTTTTGTGCTTGGATGAAAAGTGCTGCTATGAACATTCTTGTATGTATCTTTTTGTAAATGTACCGTGGCATTTGTGAAGTTGAATTGCTGGGTCACAGAGACATATGGGCGGCTTTAGATACTGCAAAATGGTTTTTTAAAGTGGTTGTACCAATTTACACAGCATTGTAGGAGGGCACTGGTTCCTCCAGATCCTTGTCAGCTTGGTATTTTCTGTCTTATTTATCTCCTCCATTTCGGGGCAGTAATTCACAAATTTTAAAATGCTTCCTCATTCCTTCCCCTGCTGTGCTTTCCCCGTTGCTGTCTCCAGCAGTGGTTTACGAGGGCCAGCGGCAAGAATAACGCTACAACCGCTCGATGTTTCTACATCACACAGGTATAACCACCAGCCACAACCTACCCACCCCGAGGGCCATCCCAGCACAGAAAACAGCCAAGTCACACGGAGCCAACTTTAAAATTCTTGGAGCAGTTACAGATAACTTCACTTAAGGTTTTCTTGAGGGACTTTTTAAGATCCCACCTCCCAACACATAGCAAAACTTTCCTGAAGCCCCCCTTCCCTGCCCTTCTCCCTCTCCAAAGCCGGCAGCCCCCCACACGGCCCACCTGCTCATCTTCTCCCGGCCTGGCCCACACTCCTCTCGAGCCCACGCACCCCAGTTCCCTGCCTCCGATAGCTGCCCTCCCAACACGGAGCTCGGTGCCCCTGGGTGGCTGTCCGGGACAGACTCCGACACCTGGCAAGCAGATGCGTCCTCTGGGGCCTGCGTCGCTGGTCTCACCCGAGGGTTCCTGGGCCTGTACTCGGGGCTGGATTTCTGTTTACCTGAAACACAAGCCTCCTCTCACTGATTCACCCCAGTCCTGGTAAAAAAATATTCACAGACAACTGGAGCAAACATTATCCTAGGTCCTTCGCCATTTGGCTTCTCTTCCCTAAATTGCAAATTTTAACAAAATAACATTATCAGTCTCCTATCACAACCAGCACAGGCCAAGCTGGTTACCTTACACCTACTTGTGGGCCCCTTAACTAACCCTCCAGGTAGGGATTAACACTCCTGTTTTACAGAGGTAGACACTGAGGCCAGGAGAGGTTGGGTGATTTGAGCAAGGTCCTACAGCGAGAACAAGGCAGAAGCAGGGGCACCCGGACTCCCACCGAGTCACTCAGGCTGCGCACTGTGCCAGGAGCTTGGCAGGAGGACGGATGCCAGGCGGGCAGGGGCACCACCCCGCACCATCAGAGCCTCGGGCTTTGAGTTTGGGAGAAACGGAGAAACTGGTGGTCTGGACCACGCAAAGTCCTTTTAGTCTTAATGAGCTGTGAGTCAAGGAGGCTTAGCAACCCCAGCGGTGCCCCGGAGCACTGAGCCCGAGGCCCGGGGTGGGGGTGGGGCGAGGTCGAGCATCTTCAATAGGCTAGAAACTATCAGGAGGCAGCTTTTACTAATTTTTTTTTTATTTTACGGGGACATTTCTTGGTACATTTTTAAAGCAAGATAGTTCCAATAGCATCTTTTCCATTTCCACCCTTAAGACAACCTGACGTTCATTAGATAAAATAGCCGACTGGCCTCCCTTCGCTGGCATTTCTGATGCCGCATCTAACTCCTGAGCCTGCCACGTTCTGGGTGGGTGACCTTGGGCAAGTCATTGTGTCTTCCTGAAAATCAGTTTTTTCACTTATAAAGTGGGTACTTTCGTGGCGCCTCTTGCTAACTACCATGGCCTTGGAGCAAACATTAGATAGAGCAAGCACTTCCAGTATAAATGCATCTCATCCGCTTCTCTCCGTACCACTTCTGGAACTTCTAAAGACAAAATTGAAGGTTGCAAAAGTTAGTTAACTTGTCCAAGCTCCCCCAGCCATGAAGTGTCAAGATGATTGTTCGAGCCCAGGTCTGCCTGACTTCCCATGTCATTGCCTTTGTAACCCGTCTGGCCAACAGCAAACTGTCCTGCCCGACGGGCTGACCCTGGCCCAGAGCCACCAGCCTCATCTCAGGACCCCGTCAACATTGGTGTGACTCAGCCAGGTGGGGAAGGTCAGTGTGGGGCCTTTCGGACAGACTGCTGTCCCTCCTGAACACTCAGGCAGGGGGTGGAGGAGGCGGGTCCCTTGGCCGTAAGACACAACCTGGAAGATTCCTCAGAGATAAACATCCAGTCCCCATCCATCAACAGATGCAAAAACCAGGGCCCAGAGAGGACAAATGGCCCATCTGAGGCCACACGGTGACAGAGACTGAAGAGGGGCCGGACCCAGGCTCCTGACCCTCCAGAAGCTACAATCTAGTGTCATTCTGGACAAGTCCCCACGTCTGGCCCATTTCTTCTTGGTCACAGGTGAGCTCACATGTATCGATGAACAAACATGTAAGCCCTTTGTTCTCCGACCCTTCCCAGCAAAGACCCAGGCCCTAGAGGGGATGCTATGTTCAAGGCCGCTGGGAGTGGGGGAGGGGTGCTGTTTTTAAGAAAATCCTTGAAATTGTGTTTCCACTCCACTGCTCTCCCCTCCCCCCAAGCCCTTCCTACATCATCATCATTGTTTCCATCCCATTTAGAGAGAGTGAACATTTCCTGGGATTCAATTTCTCTCATAATAGTTGGAAGGAAACAAAACTATAGGCTGTAAACATTCCCTGCATTGTATGAAAAATATCTTCATTAATGAGGCCGGCACAAATAAATGCAGACCAAGGTCTTCCCCCAAATCCGTCCCCTAATGCCTCCATGTCTGTGCCTGCAAATACTTAAACATCTCAAGGCAGGAATCCAGAGCTTTAAAATAAGATTTGTAGCCACTGGGATGCAAAATTAAGATTGGTGAGGTCTAAGTACCGACTGCTTCGCGGCAGTCTTCTCTCAATGAAAACGAGGGGGGCTAGTCCATTTTTTCTGAGCGTGTGTTTAAGGCTGTAACGGGGAGCTCATTAGTACAGTCTGACATATACTCAATTCTCTCCATATACATAGGATGGGTTATTTTTTTCTTCCTTGCATTTTATTCTCCGGCTGTGAAATAATATTAAATCTCATCAGATTTGAACAAAATCTGTGGTCTTGAAACAGTTTCCTTGAAGGGCCCCCTGTATTTATTCAGAATTCATGAATCATGTTCTGATATCACGGCCGTAATTATTTTTAAAGTGTGATGTTTGTGGCTTTAATAGGAAATGCTCGCAAAAGGCCTTTTCTCTTTGATTGTTTGTAATCTTAGCAGTAATCACGCTGTTACCTTCTCCGCACCGCAGCGGGCGAAACACAATTTCATTTTAATATGAATCGCGAGCTCTTCACCCAGGTTTTAATTAAAGCAATAAAAGCCTTGTCATCTTTGCCCTTTACAAGGTACACAAATTCAGAGGCCTGAGTTACTAAGCCTAGAATCTTAGATCTCGACAAGAGCAGGAGGATCTCGCTTGCCTCCCAAATACATTTACTGGGGAGCGTTTTTGTTGGTTGGTTTCAAAGAGCCTCAGCCACTTCTGTCTCTCTGTGATGCAGTTTTCTCGTCTGTAAAATGGGGACAGCAACAGTACATAACTGGTAGAATTAACGTGGGGATGAGATGAGACCAGCCATGGAAAACATTGAGCCCCAGTGCCTGAGCCCGCGCAAGTGCACGGTAATGTTAATCATCATCAGTACCATCATTATTTAGGGATGGGAAAAACTAACCTTATTCACATGAGGAAACTGAGGCTCAGAGAGACACCAGTATAGGTGAAGGGGTGAGAGCAGGGCAGAACCTCGAACTCAGAGCTCTGGGCTCTTTTTCCCACTCTGGCATTCTGCACTGCCCCCTGCTGGAAGGAGGCTGAGACTTCAAGGCCACAGGCCGTCTGTGCTCAGAACTGCAGATGCCAGCTCCGCTCCCCGGGCTGCCCAAGTGCCTGTCTTCCAGCCTCCTGGGTGTGCCCTCTCCCCACCCCAGGTCTACCCTTGATCCAAGTGGTAGGAAAAGCAGACAAGGCACCGTTGGGGATCTACGAAGCAAGGCTGCTCTGCAAACACAGTAGTGTCTGCTGAACCAAGAGCAAGAGTCACCAACTTCAAAGTTCTCATGTGTCTGCTGCACGCCAGGTGTGGACTGAGGCACTGGGAGGCCTCATTTTGTAGCATGGGGATGTCGGCTTTTTCAATATGATGGCTGCACTCCAGCCACACGTTCTGCCGGAACATAAGGGGAGATGCTAAGGGGTGTGGGGCAGGGGCCACAGGTGCTGCTCATGCTCCACGAGGAGCACGTCCGGGGGTATGCATCGCACGCCAGGGGCCCCAGGGCTCCCCAGTGAGCACCTCGAGTGTAAGCCCCCCGAACCTTCATGCCCTACTGTGCAGCGTCTCTCCCCTTGCAAACAGCTCCTGGGCCGCTGGGGCTCTCACTCTGGGAACACCAAAGTCCCCTGTTTCCCAGCCTCATCTTAGAACACCGTCCACTCGCCCGCTGCCTCAGCCAGAATCTGCCTTCTCCACAGATTCTGCGGATGAGCTGCCCATGCCCTCAGGCCCCCTCCTCCCCCAGCTCAGGCGGGGAGGTGGGATTGGCATCCTCCTCCCTCTCCACTGCCCCAGCCATCCAGACCCTCATGCTGCCCCGTGCTCCCGTCCTGCAGCTCTGGCTCTGCTTCCCGCCCACCCCACCCCACCCCAGCATCCTCCAGGGTCCCTCAGCTCTCAGCCCCTCACCTCCTGGAGCTTCTCCTCCAGGCACCCTCAGCTCCCCCCTCCCCACACACACCAGGACCCTGCTGGTGCCGCAGCCACTTACCTTTGAAATCCCGGCCCCCTGCCCACTCTGTCCCGGGCGTCCTCTCTGCCCAGTGCTCCCCAGTGGCACTCCTGCCTCCCTGGACTCTAATACCCGGGCCCCGTCTTCTCTCCACACCCGGCTTAGAGTCCCTGGTCCTTCGCATCAGTCTTTCTGTTGAGAAGGAAGCTTTGAGTGTCCTTCCTGTCTACCTGCCGGTAAACCTCTTGCCCCGGACCACCCACCTGTCTGCCCCACAGCACCTGCGCCAGGAGCTCACTCTCCCACGGTCCACAACGAATATCCCAAACCTTCCCCTCACTCCCGAGAACCCCCGTGCCCCGACTCAGCCCACCGACTCTCTGAGAAGACAGATGCCTGCAGGGGCTGACATGCTCTGCTCCCAGCCGAGCCAACTACGGCCACACTCCTGTCTCCTCTGTCCCCATTCACTGCCAGCTAAGGCCAGAGCCACCACCTCTGGGCAGAACCCAACCCTTCCCACCTGCTCTGAACACTTAAGCCATCAGTTAACCTGTCCCTTTCCTGAACCCTGAACTTCACCCTGGCTCCTGGACACCTTCCGTCATCGACACTTAGACACTCTAAAGGCTCTCGTCTTGTTTAAAAAGTCCCTTCTGTGGAGTCCTCATCTCACTGAGCTGTGGCCCTTGCCCTCGTCCTGCACGGCTAGACTGGACTTCTCACAGTGTCGTCTACGTGCACCGTTACGTGTCCTCCTCGGTCCTCCCATGGGACCTGCACGCGACCCCACGCATCAGATACACAGGTGCTTTGCTGAGGTCCGGAGCAACCTCCTGTCACACGTTTCAGCTTTCATCTCATCAGAAGCATCTCACCTAATCGACCCTCTCCTTCTTGTTTACATTTTATTTAACTTTTGGAAGTTATAATAAATCCCCAAGGTTGAAAACCCCCTAAGTATAAAAAGATGCAGTGAAAAGTCTCCTTTCTCCTCCTGGCCACCACCTGCCCAGTTCTGATAACACACGTGGCACACGCACCCCCGCTGCACAAAGCCACTGTCAGCAGTTTCCATGCACCTTCCAGAGTTATTTTAATCAAATACAAGCACGTAGAAATGTATATTCTTATTACCTTTTTTGCATGAATGGCAGCATACTATACTGTTTACTGATTTACATCTTGCTTGCTTTCTTTAGTAAGTGATGTATCTAAAGAACTTCTATATCATTTCAGTTTCCTCTTTTTTTTTTTCTGAGACAGACTCTTGCTCTGCTGCCTGGGCTGAAGTGTACCCTGCAGCCTCAAACTCCTGGGCTCAGGAGATCTTCCCACCTCCAGTAGCTGGGACTAGAGGCAAATGCCACCATACCTGGTTAATTTTTTAAAATTTTTTGTAAAGACGGAGTGTTACCACGTTGCCCAGGCTGGTCTCGACTCATTCTCTCTTTAGAGCCACACAGTATTCCATTTGATAGATGCACGTATTTTATTTAACTTGCCCCATATTGTTGGGTTGTTCCAGTCTTTTGCCATTATAAACAATACCAAAAAGAATAATCTTGACTATGTCATTTCTCATGTGTGCCAATATATCTGTAAGAGATACTTCCAAAAGGAGACTTGCTGGGTTAAAGGTAAATGCATTATAATTTTGATCGATGTTGACAATTTGCCCTCCAAAGGGCTTATACCCATTTATTCTTCCTACAGCAACGCATAACGGTGCCTCTTTCCCCACAAGAACTCCACAGAGTGTGTCATCAAACCTTCAGATTTTTATCAATCTGATAGGTAAAAAATGGTAGTTTTAATTTGTTCCTCTTATGAACTATTCTTAGCATCTTTTCATGTACTTAAGAGCCATTTGCATTTCCTTTTCTGTAAACTCCTGGTTCATATCTCCTTCCCTATTTTTCTATCAGGATTTTGAATTGATTTCTAGTAACTTTTTATATATTAAGGCAACTAGTCCTTCAACTGTGGCATAAGTTGAAACTATTCTTGTCCAATTTCTCATTTGTCTTTGGACTTGACTCATGCTGGTTTGGCCATACTAAAATTGTATGTTTGTTTTATGTTAATTTTTATATTTGTGTTAATTTAGTTTTATGTTAATTTATGGCCCAATTTTTAGGTCTTTTCTCTTAAGGCTTTGAATCATAGAAATGCTTTTCCTGCTCCAAAGTTGTAAAGTATACCTTAAGGACTGATGTCTTTATGGTTTTGCTGATGTCTTTATAGTTTTCTTGAGTACATTTAAATCTTTGATTTACTTAAAATCTATTCTTTGATAAATTTTAAGGAGCTGTGGATCCAACATCGTTTTCACCCAGACCCCCTCCCTTCTTCTTGAAATGCTCTGCCCTTGGCTTCTAAGACTCCACGTTCTCCAACATCTCCAACCCCTCCTGCTCTACTTTGCCTTCAAAGGCTGGAGCTCAACATTTCAGAGTCACTTGTCCTCTGCTCTCCTCACTCTTCCCTCTCTCTGCATAAATCTCCTTCAGTCTCAGGGCTTTTCACATGGGCTGAGGATTTCCAAATTTATTTCTTCCCATGAGTTCCAGACTTGTGCAATCATCTACCCACTTAGACATCTCCCCTCCGATGAACATCTCAAATGCAACATGTCCAAGTCAGACCTCATCATGCCTGCACCTCCCTGGGGCTTCCTCAACTCAGAAAATGGTACCACCCTGTTGGAAAATGGGCTCATGCTAGAAGCCTGGGAGTCACCCTTTACTCATCTGTTTCCCTCACTCTCTATGTCCGTCACTGTCAAGACCCACCGACTTTATTTCCAGAACACATCTCAGACCCATCTACTTCTTTCCGTGTCTTCTGTCTCTACCACCATCCAGGACAACATGGTCCTGCACCTGGCCTATTGCCACACCCTCCCACTTGGTCTCCCTGTATCCACCCTTGCCCTTGGAAGCTTTTAAAGCTGCGAATGTGATCATGTCGTTCAATCTCAATCTCCCCCCACTCTGTCTGTCTGTCTCTCTCTCTCTCTCTCTTTCACTCACACACACACACACAAAGTTCTTTCAACAGTTCTTAGGAGAAATTCTGAGATCTTTAGCAGAAGTGGTATTTAGCACGATGAGAGTGGAAAACGCTACCCGCAGCCAGGCAGGCCGTAAGGAGGAGGTGACATTTGCAATGCCCCTGGAAGAACAAACAGGCGTTTGTTGGGCGAGAATGGCTGGGGGATTCCCACCGAGGGCACAGTGCCTACCGAGGCAGAGCGCAGCTCGTAAACGAGCACCGGGGGTGACGGGAGACTCATCTTGTGTGACCAAAGCATTATTTACGGTAATAAAAACAATAAAAATAAGTCACGGCTAGCTTTCCCGAACACTGGTGCTTCACACACTCTTAGTTCAGACCTTCCCCGCAGCAGAGCCTGACACAGGGGAGGCCTCTGAGAGTGACGGGGGCGGAGGCCCTGGGGTGCGGTGGGGGGACAGGGCGGGGACAGGGCGGCCTCAGCTGGAGTGTGGCCGGAGTCAGCTGGGACCTGTGCGGGGCTGCAGAGTTGGCCGCCCCTTGAGAGAAGGGGACCGGCTTCCAGACCACCCCCCATACCCCTTTCTGGGTTCACGGTTCCCATTTGGCAGAGGTCAACTTTCCAGAGAAGGGGCAGCTGTGAGGAGTTAGCAGCCAACACTGGCAGCAGCTAGACGGTGGGTGACTCTCTGGCAAGACATCAGCAGAGTCCACGACACACACCCCATTTATTGTCCCCACACTCCAGGAGGCGAGACGTGAGTCCCCATGTGATGGGAAGCCGGACCCTGCCGAGGCTAGAACTTGAACCCAGGTCTGCGAAGTCCGACGCCCACTTCCTTTCCTCCTCACCTCATCCCAGGAACAAGGAGACTTTTGCTGGGTCACATAACCAGGAAATATCAATTCCTGTAACTCTTGGACAGGGTCCACTCGCAACAGCGGGAAGAGCCGATCTGCACCAGGCCCTCTACCCCCTGAAGCCGCCAATGGGGCCGCAGTCCTGTCCGAGACTGTATCTCATTCTCGGGCCACCCAGACACATCTGGTACAAAAGAAACACAGGTCCAGGCAGGGAGAGGGAGTGATAATGTATAGAAGCTAAGGCAGCTATGCAGGAATTCTGTGGAGACTTGCAAAAAAACAGTGCAGCACGCATTTGCAAAAGAAACTTCAAGCCTCAGAAGAGCCGGTCTGAAAGTTTTCAGAAAGGGACACAGTTGGCTAATACACACCTGGTTGGAGCCTGTCTCAGCGGAGATTTCTAAGTAAAGAAGACGGTGTTTCAGAAGAAGTGTTATACCAAAGAGCAGGTCTATAACATGGTAAAACTAGACGTTCTAGAAGCAAATGTTTCCAGAAATGGCTTTCCATGCCTATCCAGAGCCTTGCACATAAGAGGCTCATGAACATTTGCTGAAGGAGAGAACTTGGTATTTAACTGTGTTTGTAAAATGTATTTTATGCCACTTGGAGTGTTTATCCTCTGACTCCTCAGTGGCTATGAGATCTTTGTTTTGCTTACAGTAATCGGGACAGCAGATGAGGCCACACACCGCGAGAGGGTGTTTGTGTGTGTGTCGGGGGGCGGGGGGATATGTGAATTCAAGCAAGCAGTCCATGGAAAAGACTGGAAGGAAATACACAGAACCTTCGCCATGAAAGAGGCCAGTGAAGTCCCAACAAGCCACAGGGGGCTGTAGGTCCCAGAAGAGTCTAAGTTATTCTTCAGCAAAATCAGCATGAACTGCATCACATATGTTTCCTATGTGTGGTACTTTGTAAAAAGATCACAATACTTTGCAGCATCTCCCATCAAGAGATGGTATTTATTTCCCCATTCCTTGAATCTGGAGTTGGCCCTGTGACTGGTTTTGGCCAAGAGAACATGCTAGAAGTAGTCATGTGCCTGTTTCAAACCTAGGCCTCAAGAGGTCCCGCAACTTCTGCTCTTGCTGCTCTGGGAAACTTTCTCCCACCATGTGAGCAACCTCAGGCTAGCCTGCTGGAGGACAAGAGACCACATGGAACAGAAGCGAGCCCCCCACCCACATCAACCAGCCCACAGCTGATCTGGCAACTTATTGCTGCCACTAAGATTATCTTGGCAAGACCAGAAGAGCCAACAGCTGAACCCAGCCAAAGTGCCAACCCATGGAATCAAGAAATAGATAAATATTTGTTGCTGTAAGCCATTGAGTTTTAAGGTGTTTGCTATGCAGCAAAAACTAACTGATACATTATAAGTGTAGATTGCAACTACAAAATTTGCTCATGTTAAGATTGGCTCATGCCACCAAGTAGACTTAGCTAATTAATCTCTGAAAATACTGATGTCTTCATAGAGTCCTGAGTTAGGAAGCCCCTCTGGGTGAGACCGCAAAAGATTTAGAAGGATCCTTGGGAAGTCCAACCACCTTGTTCCACTGCCAGGGAAACTAGAGTTCAAAGAAGAGAAGAGGCCACATTTACTCATTACACAAACATTTCCTGAGTGCTTTCTGTGTGCCACACACCACGGCGGTACAGAGCAGTGAACAGGAGAGACCGGATCCTCCCCGCATGGAGGTCACAGGCTGGCGTGGAAATAAGATGTTAACTAAGTCGTCACACAGACAAGTAGACCACAAAGAGTGACACGCACCATGAATTAAAATGAGCTGGTGCCATGACAGAGAATTGTGGGGAGGGGATCTCATCTGCATTTGTAGGTCACAAAGAGCTCTCTGTAGAAGTGACATTTAGGCTGGAGAAAGTTGGTGGCAGCCTTCGGGTGGAAATGGGGCTCTCCAAAGACAGGGCAAGGTAAGCGTGTGGAGCTTGAAGTCCCTGCTGCGCAGGTTCAAATGCCAGCTGTACCACTCCCAGGCCGAGTCATCTGAGCTGAATCAGTGAACATCCTTGAGCCTCAGTTGCCTCATCTATAAAATGGGCTTAATAATGATATCCATTCATCTCAACATTGTTTTGAAGATCCGCTGAAATAACCACTGAGGAAAGGGCTTTGCCAACTGCAAGATGATAGGTGAACAGTCAAGGCTGTTACTGTTAATGGTTTGAGGAAGGTGACATTGTTTGCCCTGAGTCTCCTCTCCAAGGAACTGTGTCCCCTCTGCCCAAGCCTAGAGCAGACACAGAGCCCCGCTGAGTACCCCCTCTGAGTACCGCCTTCCCTCCTGGGTGGAAGAACGGTGCCAACGCTTTCCATCAGGGTTTGAGCCAGAACCGACATCACCGTAGTATGGTTCTGAAATCAGGGTTCAGTAGGTTAACAAACTGCAATTTAAACACCGTGAAAGGCTCAGACAAGATGATTAGGGTGAAGCTCTGGTCTGCTGCAATGACCACATTTCAAGTGAATTATGTACAATTAATTCACATCAGTGCAGTCTTCCAAAATGACCACTTCCAGGACCTGGAGTCTAGCCCACCGGTCCTTCAGGTTGGCACATGCCGTGCAATATAAAGGCAGCTGTGCAGCAGCAGCACGGTGCTCACACGGGGACGGGCCAGAGAAGGGGCACGGCATGGTGGCCCAGCACGAGCAGTCCTGCAGTGGCAGGGGAGGGGATGCAGTACCCCACAGCGAGCTTCCACATCCCCCTGGAACTGCAGTAT
The DNA here is from genome assembly GCA_963575035.1 of Avahi laniger. Lineage (NCBI taxonomy): Eukaryota > Metazoa > Chordata > Mammalia > Primates > Indriidae > Avahi > Avahi laniger. Next base: position 10,946 of record CAUYSK010043819.1, on the reverse strand, counting down.
CCTCCTCACTGGTAGAGTCCCCTAGAGCCACAGGCCCCTGTCTTACTCATCTACAGCCCCCACGGGACCTGTCACAGAATAGGGCACATACAGGTTTGTGAGTTAATAGGCTTCTGCTGCCCCAGCTGGAAAAGATGGCCCAGCCTGATGGCCGAGGGTCCCAGTCTGCAGTGAGGACCCTCTGCAGGGTCCCAGCCTGCTGTGAGCACCCTCCCCAGCATCATGTTCTGCAGGGAAGACCCTTCCTGGACCCTCAGCCTGCAGTGAGGGCCCTCCGTGGCTGTGATCAGTCTATAGCGAGGATGCTCCCAGCTTAGAGTAACGTTAATTTTCAGAGACCAGACTCTCAGTGGGAAATCTGATTCCCGCTGGCTTCTGTGCCCTCCGAAGGGCAGGGCTGCGGTTGGGACAGCCTTGCCCAAGGATGACTCAGTCCCCTTCGCCACCTCCAAGGCCCTCGCAGGGAGCCTCTGCTCCTCCCCCTTTGTGCCACATCCACGACCCCCCCAGGGGCCTTAGACAGCGCCGGGTGGGCAGGAGAACTCACCCACACCAAACACGCCCCCACGGGTGCTGTGTGGGAGCAAGAGGCAGGCAGCGCCGGGGCACAGGACGCCCGACTCACTGCCGCGAGAACTCCCTCCAAGCACGGGAAACGTGGGCAGCACATTCCAAGTTCCCTCCAGTTCTCACTGACATCCACGTTAGGCCAACAGTAGCCAGGGAGTTGACGGACAGAAAACACTAGAGTCCCACATCGATTCTGCCTTTTGAGGGGACTCGACTGACATCCTTGATCATTCTGAGAGAGGACAGTGGTGGGCTGGGCTCCCCCACTCTGCGCCCTCCCACCTCCACCCAGGAGCAGCCGGCTCCGCCAGCCCCGGGCTGAGACCCCCCTCAGGGAGGACAGGACGGCGCACCCACCTGGCTGGCTGATAGGAGCTCTGGGTTTCCGTCACTCATCCCCACGGAGGCACTGTCACCATCAAACTGGAACAGAGAGAGAGGGAGAAGCAGCTCTGATTAAAATGTTCTCAAGAAGGCTCCAGGAGAAGCAGCCAGAGGCGGCCGTGGGACCGACTGTGCGGGCCTGTGGGACCTGCAGAAGCCAAGACCGGGATGCCAGAGGCCCCATTTCAGCAGGGTTCCCTCTCAGGTGGAAGGAGCAGGCCCTGCTCTGTGGGCCCTGAGAGCTCAGGTCTGCACCATTAATCACACGTAGGATGAAGACAGAAAAACCTTTCTGCCCTCTAGACATCGTCCAAAGACACTGCAGACTGCCTAGTCAGGTACTGAGCTTCCCATCCCTGGAAGTATGCAAACACCTCCCTTGGCCAAAATGACATCAAGTGATCAGCTCATGCTAGAATCCCATATGCCAGGAGAGGCCCAGATCTCCAGAGCCTCGGGGTCATGACAGCCTGCCCCAGACATACCCTCTGGGCTTTGTGGCTTTGCCGCTTCACCTACCCCATCCTATCCCCTAAGGCCACCCCTGGCCACAGGCAGTGAGGGCTGTGGGAGAAACCATGTGTGTACAGAGCTACAATCCTGTGTTTGGGGGAATCTGCCAAGTCTGGATTCAGGACGATTTCCCTACAATAGAGCAGGTGCAGTGGGTGAGATGTCGGCCCTGCGGCCCCTGGCTCCCTCTTTGCCTGTGTGTGATCTTGAGCTGGTGTCCGAACTCCTGAGTCCCCTCCTCTGTCAAATGGGGTGATGCCTGAGCTCCCCATTCACAGGATGCCGCATCGCTGAGCACTCGACTCCATTCCAGCTAGTTCCCTTCCCTTGAGCTAGGCGGCTTAGATTGGGTTCCCTAGAAGCAGAGCCTGAGGCAAGGGTTCAAATGCACGTGATTTTTGAGGGACTGCTCTTTAAGCATAACCAGTACATGTGGGAGGGACGGGGGACAGGGCAACGGATGCAGCTGGGATGTCGTCTCAGCTAGAGGCTCCATTGGTCTGATCCCGTGGGGAACTCTGGGGCGTGAATTGCGCTGCAGAGTTAGTTCTGAAATGAAGCAAGGGGTGGCCTTTGTAGCCCATGTAAGTCAATCATTGGCTATGAGCTGCCCTTAGGGGACATGGGGAGGCATAACCTCCGAGCAAGATGGCCCCCATTTGGCCAAGGATAATTCTCCAGGGAACTGTACCAGCTGCCAGCCACGAGCCACCGGTGCTCAGAGCAGATGGGAGATGTCTGCACTGGCGGTAGCAGGCTCGGGTGGGGCACCAACAACCACTTGCCATTATATTTTAATTGAACGGTTTATGTATTAAGATATATTCCCAAGGTTCAAAATTCCCAAAGTGCAAAAAGCAACATCACCCCGCCTCCCAGCCATCCACTGACCCTCCCCAGAGGCAGCTGTTCTAGCGGCTTCTTTACACCCTTTCAAAGACTATCTACGTGTATACATTTTGTAGCCATTTCTTCCACACTAATGACAACATACCAGACACACCATTTTGCACCTTATTTTTCTCTTAGCAACACATCTTGGAAAATGTTTTATATCAGGACATAATTCTTTCTTCTCACCCCGTATTGCACAGTATGGATGTAACATGGGCAGCTGCATTGTCTGGTCTTTTGCTCTTCCGACGCTGTCCCCGTAAATATTTGTGTACATCCACAATTTACCATGGGTAAGAGTTTCTCTGTAGGATCAATCTGTGTAATTGCCGAGCCCAGCTGTATGTGCACTTGTAATTCGGACAGACAGCAAGGGGCCCTCGTGGAGGCTGTAAAGATTCCCACTCACTGCCAGTTCCCCAGCCTTTGCTCGACAACTGGCTCAGATGCCAGCCCCCCGCCCCTGTGGGCCGAGAGCCCACCACCACCCCGACCACCCTTCCCTGTTTACCCTGTTCTTTGCTCTATATCCCCTCTGCCCCTTTTACCTTCCAGCATTCTCTATAATTTACTTATTTACCATGTTCATTGCCGATGGCAAAATGGAGGCTCCCAAGGTTTCAGGATCTTAGTCTATCTGTACACCGATGCCTCTGAAGCTCCTAGAGTCATGCCTGGCACAGAGTAGATACTCAATACATGTTTGTTGAATGAACGAATGAATGAAGCAGCCACTACAACATTCAGATTGTCTCCCACCGGGCCAGTCTTCCCATGCAGGCAGTGGGATTGGTGGTTACACCCTAGAGCCTCCAAGCACAGGGATGGGCAGAGTTCCTCAGCGACTGTGGGGTTATCAAAAGAAAAGGCCGGGCCATGTCTTGAGTTTGGGCACTGACCTCCAATGCAGAGCCCTGTCCATAACACCGCAACCAGAGCTCATGCTTCAAAGCCCTGCACAGAGGCCACCTCCTCCTGGAGGTCTGCCATGCTCTCATCTCCTCTGGCTGTCCCTCCTACAACACAGACTGTCTCCACCTTTGTCATCTGTCCCAGAGTGGGACCAACATGGAGGCTGGAACTGTGTCCCGGTTGCCCCCGAATCCCCCAGCACCTGGCACAGGCTGGCAGAGAACTGGGCAGGGTAGAGGAGCTTTCAGCAAAAGCTCCTGGATACTACGTGATGTGTTCCCACGGTCACTGATTACTTCGATAAAAACAAAACTTTTAAAAAATCATCCATAATATATAAGCATATTCTATTAACAATAGAAACAATAATTGGAAATGGAGGGGCATTAAGTTGAATGACGTCTTTGAAACACTTTATAAAGCAATACTAATCAAACAGTATGGTATAAGTTAAAAATGTAGAAATATACATCAAAGAGGCAGAGGCAAAGATGTTCAAAAAGCCTTTATAACAGCCACCACATATTAAATGCTGGCTAGAACAGAGCCACCGCAAAGGCAGGGCCACCGTCTGCTTCGTACATAGCAGGCAATCAATAAATATTTGGAGAATGAATATATCTGGCACTAAGCAAAATGCTTTACATAAAAGATCTCATTTAATCCTCACAAAGAACCAATGATGAAAGCATTCTTTTCCCTGTTTAAAATCAGGGAAACAGAGAGACGGTAAGTAGTTGCCCAAGATCACACAGCTGGAGAGAAACCGGACTTCGAGAGTCATTTGTCTGATTTTTCCTGGTTTGGGCCTCCCTCTAGGCTACAGATTCCTTTACAGCAGGGACCAAGGCTTTTCTGAATCCTACTCCATCAATAATTAGCCACGGGCCTAGCACGTAACAGGTGCGTGGTAAGTGTGTGTTGGAGGTTCAGCAGAGGGAGGCGTCATCCGCGTGAGCAGAGGGGCAGGGCACTGGAGAAGGAAGGCAGGGACGCCTGGATCTTGGTGTGTGTGTGTCGGGGTAGGCAGGGGAGGGGCGGGGCAGCGGATTCCCACGAGGTCACGGGAGCCTGTCTTATTCATTCACTCATATATTCGACCAACATCTAAGAAAGAGCTGCCACATCCCAGAGCAAAACTTGCTTCCGGCTTTCGAGGAGGGCTTGAGCAATGAGGTTCCCAAGGCAGGGCCTGAGTCATCGCAGTTCAGTTACCCCGGACGCCTTGCAGCATGCCCGGGAATGTGCTGCCTGAGGACCAGCAGCTAAGACAGCAGAGGCCCCGAGGCAGAGGGGAGGCCTGTTCCCTGCCGCTCCTCCCAGGGCTCCACCAGGTCAGGGCCCTTGGAAGAGGCAAAAGAGGAGGGAAGGGGACCCTGAGGGCTCCCAGGCTTCCCCTGGCTTGGCGTGCAGGGCAGCAAGGCCTGGGCTTACCCCTCAGCCCCTCCTCGTTTGGGACCCTTTCTGGGGGAATGAACCTGAAAGCCAAAGGGAAAGGTTGTCACCCCTGCCCTCAGACACAGCAGGGCTACCTCCTCCTCCACGTGTGCACAGACAAGATCTAAAACACCCACATCCTCACCCGCCGCACTGCATACGCTGAGGGTGAACACAACGGTATGTGACATACGCTGGGTGCACAAGCATGAGGGCACACACACACCACACACCAGTGTTTGTGTGGACTCATGCCACACACAGCATGGCATTCAGGACAGCACTTAGCCACACATGTACCCCACCCAGGGGTAACACAAACCAACGTGCACACAGCACAAGCTCGAGTGTGCACACAGCATAGACGTTTCACGTGACTGACACGATACCCACAGCACGCACGCATAGGAAAGGAGGGCGTGCCCAGATATCCCATGTATCTGCGACTGTGCAAATGCAATTCACGTAAATGTGAACACAAACACATACTGCATGTGCATGTAGAGACACACAAAGCAAAATGCGCATGAACTTAAATTCTGTGCATCTTTCACAATTTATCCCTCCCTAGATCAAAAATCTTTTTTTGTACCACACAGCCTTCTGCATGCTTTAAAATTTGGGGGAAAAATGGAGGGAGAAACAACAGCCTAAGAATTTCCATGAAACGCCAGGAGAACATCCTCTTACCAGTGACTGGAATAGATTAATTTTCCCCATTTCATATTCTAATTATAATTCCTTTTCCCATTGCCATCTTCAGTCCTCACTACAGCTGGAAGATTGTTCTGCAAAAGCCGGGCCTTCATCTTCTCTTCCCAAGAGTTTTGTCATGGAAATGAGTTTTGGAATCTGAAAGAACCCACATTTTTGCAAATATCGAATGTGTAGGGATAACCCTTTCATGACGGCCACCAGGGACACGGCTCAGAGAGGCTTCTAAAGGGCCTGTGTGGTCCCCTCTGGGAGAGGGGCTCCCGGCTTCCTCTTCCAACAGCCATCCCCCATCCTTAGCATACCATGTTCCCCCAAAGGCTTTTTTTTTTTTAATTTCAAGGAAACATAGCAAATAGGCAGCCACGGGGAAAGGTAAAAAGTCCTGATCTTAGGAGAGTCAGATCCCAGCTCCATCTGGGCCACCTCGGGCAAGCTCTGTAACTGCTCTAAGCCTCGGTTTTCTCATTCTCATTAGCCACGGTGACTGACTCATCATAGGTCTAAATTAAATATTTGGGGGACAGACAGATGTGCAAAGTGGGTGGATGAACAGATAGAAGGGAGGCAGGGAGGAAAGGATGGGGTGGGTGAATGGACGGGTGATGGATGAATGGATGAGGGATGGTATAAATTAGCACTGCCCCCCAGAAATACAATGCAGGTCACAAATGCGAGCCACATATGTAGTTTTAAATTTTCTGGTAGCCACAGTTCAAAAAGTGAATATAAACAGATGAAATTAATGATGTATTTTATTAAACCCAATATATATGTAATCAATATAAAGTGATTAGTTATTGATGAGAGCACTCGTTCATGGGATGAAGGGATGTACGGATAGATGAGGAGGTGGGCGGCTGGGGTCGGGACTGGGTGGTTGGGACGAGAGGGAGGAATGGACGAACGGGTGGAAGAGGCAGGGAGGCTGGGTGAGCGTGCGGTGTATGGGAAGAGGACTGGGGTGGTGGATGAGATAAACTGATGGACGGACAGATGCCTGGGTGGGTGGGTGCCTGGGCGGACAGGATGGGTTGAACGGGTGGGTGGAGTGGATAGGTGGGCAGACAAGTGGGTCTGGTGTTTCCTCCTCACTCGCTTTACACTTTCCCTGGACAGTGTCATGGCTTCTTGGGGTAGCAACACGTCACTCACCTCAAATCCTCGTCTATAGCCCAGTTACCTCCAGATTCCAGTGTACGATTTCCCCCAGACGTCTCCCCCATTTGGCCCACGAGCACCTCAAATTCAACACACCGAACGCCGAACTCATGACATGTGCGCAGACTTGCTCTTTCTCCGGCGCATCCTCCTCATCATGGAAGCTGTCGCCTCCCACAGCCAGTACCACTGGGATGAGTGGACTCCTTCCCTCCTACATCGCAGAGCTTCCACGGAGCCGATCCAATCACCTGCAAGCTTCCTGCTCAGCTTCCCTCCAACCCATCTTCCACGCCGCCTATCGCTAGTGACCTTTGGGCAACCACTTGCCTCCTCAGATCAAAATCTGCCGCGACTCCACATCCAGGGCCCGCCATGGCAACGGGCCCCAGCCTCAGCTCCCACGGGGTCCTCGGGGTGACGGGAAACTCCAGCGCCCTTGCCTGTGCACACGTCCCCTCCCCCATCAGCCTGGAGCACCCTCCTTTCTCAACTCACTGAAATCCAACCCTTCCCAGGTTGTTTTGTTTTCCGGCTATGAACTCCAACCTTAGCAGTCTTGCTTGCTTTTATAAACCCAGATCCTTTGGACTTAATTCAACTTCTATGCGCGGTGAAATAGCGCATAGAAGTAACAGCACCGATTCCTGAATCCAAGTACTGGTTCCACCACTTACTCGCTGAGTGACCTCGGATTTAACTTCACTTTGCCTTAGTTTCCTCACCTATAAAACAATAATCAGGGCAGCTACGCTCCTACCTCATAAGGTTCTTGGTATCTGTTACAAGCTATCAGATATGAGTTAATATCTGTAACATAATGCTTAACAATGTTAACTATTTTCGACAGGCGCTTAATAAATGTTATCTATTATTATTGTTATTATACGCTAAACTCATATCCCCTTATCAGCCCCAATCTCCCTCAGTCTAGCAGACGACCTTGTTTCTCGTGTCACTGAAAAATTGAGGCCATCAGATATGCCCCTCAACTCTCCCAACCGTCCCCACATTACGCATATCACACCCATCCCGACTTCCCTTCCCTTAGCCTGAGAAGGTGAAGAGCCTCCCTCCTGTTCAAGGTCAGCCCCTTCACCTCGACCCCATCCCTCCCACGTCTTCCTCCCGTTCGCTCCCACCCTTGGTCCCGGCTATAAGGTCTGCTCCAAACGTGCTGAAGCCAAACGAGAGCAGGCGTGGCCTTGTCGTATCAGGTACCTGCAAGGTGCCGCGGAACACGCTGCTCCCGCCCACTGGAGAGCTGTAATAGCTGAATGTCGTCGCTGCCCCTTGGGAGATCACAAACACGCAAATAGATCATCACAAGCGCTGACAAGAGGTAAAACAAAGGCGTTTGGAGGTTACAGAGGGGGCAACAGTCACTGTTCACCGAACGGCATCTAGTGAGTGCTTACTGTGTGCGAGACGCTGTGCTAGACGCCAGGCGTACCCTGATGGTTATGACAGCCCCTGCCTTCGGGGAGCCCCCAGTCCTTTGGAGAAGCTGACAGCTACAGCGGCACAGCAAAACCTTCCTATTCACAAATCTCTAAAGGAAAAGACAGGTCATTCTTTGGCCATAGTCCCCAGCCGCAAGTAATCGCAAAACCAGTTTAAAGCCCGTCATGATGTGTCGGAGGCCGCTTTGCAATCCCCACTTCTGACAGTCAAGCAATCGACAGTCTTTCTCCGACAGCCCCATGGCCACGGCCGCAGCCAGACTCAGACCCTCCTGCGCCGAAGTCTCCTGGCCCAGGGCTCCGTGCCCCCCAACACCCTGCAAAGATAACTCCGGCTTGATTTGGGGAGACCAGTTTTGCCAAGTATAGCAATAGATTCAGCTTGTTGATTCAGATATTGAACGATGCCCTCTTCTGTGACACAAGTGACAAAAGCCTAGATGAGATTAGTGCAGGAGAGCAGAAGCAAGGCAGAGGGTCCTCCCAGAGAGGCATCCCAAAAAAAGTGACTTGGGAGCTCTGAGATGTAGGACACACAGGAGGTGACTGGGCAAAGAGCAGGGAACATGACATCCAAGACTGCTGTGAGCACGGGCCAGTGAGCACCTACTGTATACCAGCTCTTGTCCCAGAGTTGTGCCTGGTCATCTCACTGGAACCCCCTGGAGTCCCCCAGGCTGCTAGGACCAGCCCCGCTGTGGCCACGAGCAAGGAGAAGCTCAGAGCTGTGGGGCTTGTCCAAAGTCAACCAGCCATTCAAAATTTGGCCTTGACCCAAGACAGCAAAGCAACAATTGTTCTGCAGAAGCTGCTGCTCCTCCCCTCTGCACAGAGACACAGATCAAAGACCAAGGATGCACAGCCCTCACCCCAGCGAGTCACAGACATCGAGAGACGCGGCTCACAGAGATCTAAAGAGGAAACAATCAAAGTAGCATACACTGCTCCCGCCTGCCCCCTCATCGGGCCTGAGAACACTCGTTCTGCACTGATAAAACACAGCTCAGAAGAGCAGGGAACGTGGCAGCTGCCACCTAGGCCCTGCTGAGAGTGCGGTTTTACATGGCAGTCTCACGGGCGATAGACATCAGGAACAGGGACGTGCCCGGGGCGGGGCGGGGGCCGAGAGGCCCGCGTAGATGGAAGCCTCTGCTCAGACTGACCCAGGCCCTCGATGGCCACCTCCATCCTATCACCACTTGGAGAAACATCATGGCACAGAGGTTACAAACATGGGCTCTGGGTTCAAATCCTGGGCTTGTTGCTTTCAAGCTGTGTGATTTTTTACACTAAGTTACTGTATCTCAGTTTCCTCATCTAAAAATGAGTATGATGACTCACTTTGGGTTAAATAAATTAATATATGGAAAGAGATTACATCTCTTGGTACAGAGAGAGCACTCCATAATTATTAGCTACTTCTCGTTTTATTGTTCAGTCCTCACCCAACCCTGTCAGGTTGCTATTGCTACCTCTCTTCTGCAGGTGACGAAGCTGAGTGGGGCTTTGTGGAAATCTCTGAAGTCTTGAGCATTGGAAAGACCCCTGCTGCCTCTGCCGCTGTAGGTAACTTAAAATACAATTTGTAAATTAAAGGCTTTGTAGGAAAGTCCAACTGAGGGTGGATTTTTTTCCCCATGATTGTGACTTTCGTGCTTTGTTCCTGAAATATCAAACATCAATTTCTCTCCAAAAATGTTTTTCTTCTGATTGGTGCTCCTGCTTTGCCAGGCATAATGCACTTTCTTACTCTGCCCACTGAGAAATCCAGCACCACAAGTGAGGCCCAGAGAGGTTAGGAGATCTGCCTAAGGCCACACAGCCAGGATGTGCCCAAGCTAAGTCTGATAGTCAGGAAGCTGGCCTCCCAAAAGCTTCCCACCTCCACTGTGTCCAAGCTATGTGAACCAGAGAAGGTGACATCATGACTCTGGGTCTGGGGACTTCTCCACCGTAAGAAGGGACAAAGCCTTGGGTATAGCCTCTGAGAGGAGCTGGGAACATGCCTTGTGAGCAAGCCCAGTGCTGTGGGCCATGGCAGGACCCTCATCCCCACTGCTAACAAGAGTTGGCTTGCATGGTGCTACCTTTTTAGTCAATAAAAACATACAGCTTCAGGCCAGGTGTTTGAGACCAGCCTGGGCAACATAGGGAGAGCCCATCTCTACAAAATTTTTTTTAAATTAGCTGGCTATAGTGCTGTGCACCTGTAGTCCCAGCTACCCGGGAGGCTGAGGTGGGAGGACCACTTGAGCCCAGGAGTTCAAGGCTACAGTGAGCTATGAACACACCACTGCACTCCAGCCTAGTGACAGAGTGAGACCCTATCTCAAACAAAAATAAAAAACAAACATCAAGAGGTGGCATGAAAATAGCACAGGTCACTACAGCTACCACGTGAGTGCTACCAGGCACCTGGCTCCTCGGGAAAGTGGGAATCACTGTCCCCATTTCACAGATGAGAAGGCAGAGCCCGCTCCCTGTCTCTGACTGTCCTCCTTCTAGATCTGTGCTGTCCAGAATGGCGGCCACTGGCCACATGTGGCCATTGAGCACTTGAAACATGGCTTGTCCAAACTGAGATGTGTTTAAGTATAAAATACACACCGGACCTCAAAGACTTAGAGCAAAAACAAAAGAATGTAAAATATCTCATCAATGTTTTTACATTGATTACATGTAGAAATGATACTATTTTGGATATACTAGATTAGCTAAAATATATTTTTAAAATTAATTTCACCCGTTTCTTTTCACTTTTTTTTTTTTTTTGAGACAGAGTCTCACTCTCTTGCCTGGGGCGAGTGCCGTGGCGTCAGCCTAGCTCACAGCAACCTCAAACTCCTGGGCTCAGGCAATCCTACTGTCTCAGCCTCCCAAGTAGCTGGGACTACAGGC
>CAUYSK010043818.1:0-60109 GCA_963575035.1 Avahi laniger | reverse complement strand
ATTTCTTTCTATTTTTGGTAGAGACGGGGTCTCGCTCTTGCTCAGGCTGGTCTCGAACTCCTGAGCTCAGAACGATCCGCCCACCTCGGCCTCCCAGAGTGCTAGGATTACAGGCGTGAGCCACCGCGCCCGGCCCTACCTCAATGATTTTTAAGAATACTAATAGAAATGAACATAAAAGGTGAAACTAGTAAGAAGAGACTATTTTTTTAGGGCTAGAAAAATGTGTATTTATAATTGGTGACTGCATAATAAATCATTTATCGGTTTAAATGATTGTTCATCTAAAGCTTTCTCATTAACACCCACCAATCATACCATTTCCATTGTATCTCTCCTCTATACTCTATTATTTGAATCAGCTGAGATTTAGCAAAGTAAGCAAGATTCAGTACTCTCAAGTAGGTAAGGTAACTCTTCTCTTGTCTCCCATAACATCATCTATGTACCTTCACCATATCTCACGCAATGTGTGATGATACTGGTTTATTTCCTATTTTTCTTGCAAAGATGAATTCATAACTTTTTTAATATATATAAATATTTATGAAGAGATAATTGGATGATTATACATACTTTATGTACCAGATATTTACCCCTTTCTTTCTTCTTTATTACTTTTTGCGTTTCTGGTATCATCTTTCTTCTATCTAAAGACTTCCCTTTACTGTTGTGTGTCTTCAATGTGGGTCTGGCTGACAACATATTTTCTAAGTTTATGTTTGCATTGGAATGTCTTCAATTTTTTTCACTTTTAAAGAGTATTTTTGCTGGATATAGAATGTGAGGCCAGTAGTCTCCCTTCCCTCTTCCCACAGCACATTAAATGCATCAATCTATTATCTCTACTTTTCATCTTTGCTGTTGCAAAGCCAGCTTTCAGTCTTGTTGCTGCCTCTTTGGCTGTAATCAGTTTTTTCTTTATTTTTTAAGATTCTAAAAGATTAATTTTTTTTCTCCTTATCTTCCTTGGTCAATGTATTATGATGTAGCTAAATGACATTTTTTTACATTTATTTATATTGCTTGGAGTCCTCACAACTTTTTATCTCTGTAGATTGGTGTATTTTATCAGTTTTGAAATTTGGGGCCCATTGTCTCTTCAAAAGTTGCTTTTCCCCTATTCTTTATCCATTCTCCTTCTGCAAATAAAATTGTATTTATGATAGACCTCACAATCTTTGTGTATGGTACAAACTTTTTTTTCCATCATGCTTAAATTTGGATACATTTTATGAACTTATATAGTCCAACTCACTAATATTCTTTTCAGCTTTGTCCAACTTATTGAGTTCATAAGCTCAATTACTATATTTTTACAGTCTTTTTTATTGATTTTAGTTCTCCAATAAAAATGTCCATTTTGTCATACCTTTTTAAAACCATCTTAATTATAGTCATTTTAAAGTTCATTGCTAATAATTTCAACATCTTTATCACTTTCTCTATTGTATTTTATTTTAGTCCTATTCCTGGGTATGCTTGTCAACTTTTGCTTAAATTCTAGACATTTTGTATGAAAAATTGGAGACACTCTGGACAATGCCATCTTCCTGAAGAGAGAATTCACCCTGTTTTCTGGCAGGAAGCAGAGGAGCAGAGTACCTCAACCTAAAAAAGGACTCAATGACTCTAGGCTGAGTTACAGTCTTTGTAATGATTGTTCTCCTTCTGATGCCCCCACTCCTACTGTATAGTCCTGCAACGTTTCACACTGAGAATCCGAGGATTTCCTAAGACATCCCTTCGTTGCTAGGACCTGAAATAGAACTTTGACTTCCAAGCAACACAGCATGTCAGGCATGCCTTGATTTTCAGTTACTACCTATCCTTTTATATTCTTCTGTTGTGTATCTTATTCCATAAACATCTTGTGAACAAAACTAATGCCCAGTTTTGAGTTTACTTCTCTGATTTTGTCACTTCAAATCCAGGCTCCATAGCACCACAGACTTCAGTTTTTATCTTTCTGGCTCTGTGAGTTACCAGAAGCTCTGTAGTCTGTTCTGCATCTTAGTAGAAATTCATTGTGTCGTTTTTGACCTCATGCTCTCTTTCGATGATTAAAAAGTGTTCAAAACCACTATGAGATATCACTTATCCCCGGTGAGAATGGGCTTTATCAAAAACTCCCAAAACAATGAATGCTGGTGTGGATGCAAAGAGATAGGAACACTCATACACTGCTGGCTGGACTGCAAACTAGTGCAACTTCTGTGGAAAGCAATATGGAGATACCTTAAAGAGATACAAGCAGATTTACCATTTGATCCAGCAATCCCATTACTGGGCATCTACCCAAAAGAAAAAAGACATTCTATAAAAAAGACATCTGCACTCGAATGTTTATAGCAGCACAATTCACAATTGCAAAGATGTGGAAACAACCCAAGTGCCCATCAACACATGAGTGAATTAATAAAATGTGATATACATATACCATGGAGTACTACTCAGCCACAAAAACGATGATGATCTAGCACCTCTTGTATTATCCTGGATAGAACTGGAGCCCATTTGACTAAGTGAAGTATCACAATAATGGAAAAACAAGTACCACATGTACTCACCATCAAGTTGGTATTAATTGATCAGCACTTAAGTGCACATATGGTAATAATATTCATTGGGTGTCAGGCAATTGGGAGGGGGGAGGAGGAGATGGCTATATTCACACCTAATGGGTGCGATGTGCACCGTCTGGGGGATGGACACGCTTGAAGCTCTTACTCAGGTGGGGCAAGGGCAATGTACATAACCTAAACATTTGTACTCCCTTTATATGCTGAAATAAAAAAAAAATTAAAAACAAACAGAAAGACAATGTCAGGCTTAGATTATATAGTTTGCCCAGGGTAATTTAGCTCATAAGGTACAGAGGAGCAGGGCTGGGGCTGTTTGATCCCAAGCCTTGTTCTTAACCACTATGCCCTGTGGCTTCTTGCACCAAAGGGAAGAACTTAACTTCTTCCTTACTCAAAAAAATATGCTGTGTACCTGAAATACCATTGCAGTTTCTTCCCTGTTCCTTGGAAGCTGGGTAGGGATGACATGTGGTAGACGCAGATGTCTGGGGGTCTTAATTTTAGTTTGGAAGACAATGTGGTTACTTAATGTGTTGATAGCTCTGTCACAAATAATATGTTACTAATAAAGCACTGAAGTTAAAAAAAACAAAAACAAAAAACAAGTGTCCTGAGGAGAAAGAGGCAGGTAGAAAATTGAGATCATTTTGGTGAGATTTGTCTTAAACTATAGTTACTTCAGCAATTTCCTACACATTCCAATAAGTTTTTAAAATTTTATATGGCTTTTCTGCTTTTATTTTCTTTTTAGTAATATTAGTTGAGTATAAATGATTTCATCAGAGCCAGAGCAGAAGACAATATTTGGTATCATTTTTAATGTAAAATGTAAACCATTTCTATATTTTGGATTATTTCCCCAGTCTTATGTGTTTAAGAAAATAACCTGCATTTTTCTTTAGTCCTTAATCTCTTGTTCATTGTCCTCAAAAATTGAGCAAGTGACCCCTTGAAACTCTGTCTGACCACCTGGAAGTTGTAGGCAACTCTTTCTTGTCTAGCCCAGCTACAATAACTTTAGTTATATCTCTTTATATTGTATATATATTGAATTGTTTTACTTATCAATTGTGGTTATGTAGTTATAATACCTTTTCAATTAAGACAGTCATCCATTCCATGTTTCGTCACATTTATTATCCTGTATATTATATATATATGCCATTTATTGGACTATTTTATTATATAGATCATTCACTTACTTAGAGATTATCTGGTGTATAGTGAGAGATCTAACCTGATTTTCTAAAAATCTAATTTGCTATAAGTTATTGCACCATTATTAATTTAATATTTTTCCTACCCATTGATTTGTGATCTCTTATTTATTATTACATATTGGAGGTTATACTTTGGCAATGTAGATTTTTATCATTAATCTCTCCTTTCTTCATTAAGATACTATTATATATGCACATAGTATATATACTTGAAAGGACTGATTTTTTTATTTTAAGGAGTTTCATATTTTTGGAAATATAGTTTTCAATAGATTTTGGAATACATATCTTATTTTTTATTTGCCTTTTATTTTTTTATTTCAGCATATTACAGGGGTATAAGTTATGTATATTGCCTTTGCCCCACCGAGTCAGAGCTTCAAGTGTGTCCATTCCCCAGACAGCGTGCACCACATCCATTAGGTGTGAATATACCTACCTCCTCCTCTCCGCTCCCAATTGCCTGACACCCAATGAATATTATTACTATATGTGCACTTAAGTGCTGATAAGTTGATACCAACTTGATGGTGAGTACATGTGGTACTCGTTTTTCCATTCTTGTGATACTTCTCTTAGTCAAATGGGCTCCAGCTCTATCCAGGATAATACAAGAGGCGCTAGATCACCATTGTTTTTGTGGCTGAGTAGTACTCCATGGTATACATATATCACATTTTATTAATCCACTCATGTATTGATGGGTGCTTGGGTTGTTTCTACATCTTTACAATTGTGAATTGTGCTGCTATAAACATTCGAGTGCAGATGTCTTTTTTATAGAATGTCTTCTGTTCTTTTGCATAGATGCCCAGTAATGGGATTGCTGGATCAAATGGTAGTTCTACTTGTAGCCCTTTGAGGTATCTCCATATTGCTTTCCACAGAGGCTGTATTAGTTTGCAGTCCCACCAGCAGTATGTGGGTGTTCTTATCATTTTGCATCCATGCCAACACTTACTGTTTTGGGACTTGTTCATAAAGGCCATTCTCACTTGAGATAAATATTTACCTCTTTTTTTTTAAAGCAAAATCTTTTTGATATTTTTGATGATTAAAAGTATGGTTAAAAGTATGTATTAAAAGTATGGTTAAAAGTATGTATTTAAAAATTCCTAGAATTGATTTTCTGGTACCAAATATTCTCTTTTAGGAATATAATGTTGATACCATTTATTAAAACCACTTTTAGATTTTAAAATAGTTTGATATTTAATTTTATATTGGTTATACATATTTCTTTTATTTCTAGATATTTTATGTGTTTTTCCTATTACTGGCATTTCTTTGGCATTACATTTTGCAAATTGGAATTAGATTTTATACCAAATGGTTTTTAAATATTCATATTTTATCTGGCCATTTTACACTCTACTTTGTTTTTGATACTTATTTTTTAGAGTTAATGATGAGCTTTTTAATTAATATAGAATTATGACATGCAAATTATAGTAACTTAAGAATGTTCAGATTATGAGAAAAAATAATGACAATTTTACCTCTTACTATTTAATAATTTTATTATATATTACTATTTTCAATCCTATTTTGTAAGTTAAAACGCCTCCCAAATAACTATATTGTTAAGTATAATGATTGATAGTATTTGTCATAAATATTCTTTATACAATAATAGATGTGTCCTTCAAATTCTTAGTAATATATTATTTTATAAATAAAATATTGAAGTGGATTAAATGATCCCTTCATGTCTTTTAGCTGTTCATATTATTATTGTTGTTTTTGTTATTATCAATTTGTTTATTAAGCAACTTAATGTGATAAGTTGCATTATTAAGTTTCGTAACAGTTTCTTTAAGCTTTTATTTATCACACGAAAGCTAGGCATTAAGGGTGACTTTTAAAATACATTATTGAATGTTGTTTTCTCTCTCTTTTTTTATTGTGACAATAGCACTTAACATGAGATCTACTTTCAGCAAATTTTTGTATTTTTAAATATAGGCACAATATTGTTCAACAGATCTCTAGAACTTACTTATCTTGTATAACAGAACTTCATATTCATTGTTGTTTTCTAAATTTTGTTTGACTTTCACATATTGTGCCTAAAATTATCTTGTATATAACTTACGTTTTTGTGCTACGATTGTTGGTTCTTAAAATCTTTTATGTTTGCTATATGCACAGAATTGCATAGGTTTTGAGCTATTCCTATGTGTCTGAAACCTCATACGGTATCTATAATTTGTTATCTGAGAGTATTTACAGATAAAACTATCTGAACACAGAACAAGTTTTATAGATTAATCCCTTGACAATTTTATCAATTTCTTTTCTTGTTATTGGTATAAAATCAAATTAAATTTGGTCTAAAGCAGACTCTCACCTAACAATATATAAACAAACTGTAACCTAAGTTGTTATTCTCGTAATAAATATCTGAGCAATCACTGTACCCAATCACAATCACAAATAACTTGACCAATCACAATAGCCAAGCTTCAACCAATCACAGGCTGCAAACTGCTCAGACATATCCAAATAAGGCACAGGTGGAGCTGTAACCAATCAGGTTATTTTGTATGTCACTTCTTATTTTTATCTATAAATATTAGCTGTCTGCTTTGCTGGGTGCAGCTGCGTGAACTTTTACTGCTTTAGGGTGCTTGTTTAAAATTTTAATGCTGGGTTTTACTTATATCTAAAAATTTTTTGTTCAGGCAATTTTGGCAATTTCTAGTTTCATAGAAACTATCCATTTCTTTGCAAGTTATATCATACTGGCACATAGAACAATATTTCCTAAAATTTTCTGTTACAAAAAATCTTATCTGATTCTACTTGTCATTGTTCTGTCTAATCTTGTCATTTTTCTCATTTTTCCCTTTAGGCATTATGTTGATTAAAACAAAACAAACTAAAACAAAAAAATGAATTCTTAACCTTGCCCAAAGCACTTTACCACACTCCGTGTAAAGATAGAGAGCAGGGATTATTCTCAGCTTTGCCAGTAAACCCCAATGTTGACAGAATCTTTGTTTTTGATATGGAGCTAGAAGTTAGATTCACATGTTTAGGATCTCACAATTTTTGATTCGCAATAGGTACAATATTTGAAGAAGAAAACCTTCCTTGCTCTGAGGCTCTAACCTGGGCAATATGAAGTAAGAAGATTAGCAGAAGCAAAGCTGATTTATGCAATCCCTGGGGTTTTATACCACCAATAAATCATGACTAAAGAACACCCAAGCACAAGTGTCAAGTATAATTACCAGTATCAGTACAAGGCCTTGATCTAGGTCCTCTTTCTGGCATCGACAGTTTATTTCCTGGTATTGTATATTTGTGCCTCCCATGTGGTTGTCTCTGTCCTTGCTGCTTGTATTTTTTATTGCTCTTTATCCAATATAGCATTTCTACTGTACCTCTCTCATTTCATTATCTGTCTTCATCCTTCTCTTTCCTCTGTCCGTTTCTCTGACTAGTCCAGCTCTGCTCTGGTTGCTGCATGCCTTCCATTCCTCTTAACTGAGGGATATCATGCTATCAGTATATGTAATCAACACTTCTCATTGGGCTATGGTTTGGGTTTAAGAGAGCCATCAGTTTGAGCTTTCTTAATCTTATTATAGTTTTCTTTCTTATTTATTTAATTGTGTTTACTCAATGTGAGGGTTGTTGACATCACTTCAAATATGACATGTTATTCCTTTCAATGCATTTCTAAGAATTTTCATGTAAAATAAGAAATGTGGAAGATTGTGGAGGAAGGTTTAAGTGTCATGAAATCTTAATATAGAGTTTAAACTTCACCTGGAAATATATTCTTCATTCTATAAGTACTCTAAAGCTCTTTTTCCCTGAAATGTCAAAAGATATAAACTCAGTGGATAGAAACAGACAGATAAATGAGGGACTATTATGGACTGAAAGTAAATATTTTGGTCTAAGTTTAAATAAACAGAAGAAATAAGGAACATATCTGAGGCTGTGCTACGTTAGAAAAAATATAATGTATTGTTTAGCAAACAATATTGAGAAAAGAGCACTGGGGATAAAAACAATATGGTCGCAACTATCTGAGTGACCAGAGTATGGAAAATAGGCAATCAGGTGTATAAGCGTTAGTTTGATATAATGGAAGAAAAGAGTTCAGGAAGAAGAGATTGCAGGAGAATATTATAACCTCACCACTAGTCCCAGAAAACTATTGAATTAAGACCAGATGCCCTGATACAATCATGTCATCTGTTAAATAAAAATAAATAAATAAATAGAAAATATAATACAGAGCATAAGTGTAATCTATTCTTTTAATAAATGCTTCTGGAAACAGGCCAATTAAGTGTAAGTCTAAAATTGTTGGCTGTAATTAAGGCTGAACATTACAATTATTTCAGCAGCTCCTCACTTCCAAGAATACTGTAATATGCTGTGCAGGATTTTCCATGGAATTATGTGCAGAAAGAATCCAAAGATCCTATAAGAAATGTATCAAAATTTAAAAATGAGTAGCTTGGTATTGATAAGAAATTATAGAAATCCAAATAAAAATTTAGTTATTGCTACTTCAAATGAGAATAATATGTGACATAAAAAGGAAAAAACCCTAAATTTCTAATATGACACCTTATTTCTAACATTTAATCAATTCTAAACATTTAATCAATTTATTTAAAATGTAAGTTTAACTTCTTCTCCAACATATTTATTTTTGTTTACAAAATTAAAGATAATGTGGAATGAGCAATTAGCAAGGCAACCAGAACAGCGATCGACTAAAGCTCTATTTCTTTTTTGAGACAAGGTCTTGCTGTGGTGTTCAAGCAGGAGTGCAGTGGCTATTCACAGGCATGATCAAGTGCACTACAGCTTTGAACTCCTGGGCTGAAAGGATCCTCCTACCTCTACCACCTGAATAGCGGGGACTACAGGGATACACCACTGTGCCTAGCTCTAAAACTCTACTTTTTTTTTAACTTTTGGTAGTCACGTATCTTTTTGAGAATCTGATGAAAGTTTTGGACCCCATCAAGAATATATACATATATCATCTGAGGGATTTCACGAACACTCTGAAGCCCATCCATGTATAACTAGGATAAAAACTTCAGTTTAAAGGCAACCAAAAGAATGGACTTAGGAGATTCTAACTTCATAAGTTTGTTGTTTGAGGCCAGCCACTAAATTTGACTCTCAGCAACTGAGTTGAAAAGGGAAATAATTTAATTGAGTTTCAGTGTTATTTTAGGGTTATTAATCATCACATAAGATGAATGTTCTTGTAATTGGTCTAGATTATGCTAAAAGGAACGATTGATTGTGGTGATGGCATATTTGTATTTGTGTATGTCCAAACTGATCAAATTGTACAAATTATGTGTAGTTTTTTGTTAATCAATTATACCTCCACAGCTCCTGGAGACCACTTTGCATTTACTGCTTCTATGAATTTGACTATCATAGATATCTCATATTAGTTGACTCATGCTGCAATGTTTGTACTTCTGTGACTAGCTTATTTCACTTAACATAATGTACACCAGGTTCATCCATTCGTCCATGTTGTCATAAATGGCAAACGTTCCTCGTTGATTAAGGCTGAATGACATTCCATTATGTGCGCGCGCGCGCGCGCGTGTGTGTGTGTGTATGTGTGTGTGTATGTGTGTGTTCCCATTTTCTTTATCCATTAATCTGTCAATGGACACTTGGATTGGACAACAATCATAAAGTTTGTATGAAACCACAAAAGCTCTTATTCTGATTTTAAAAATATATTAAAAAGCTACAATAATCAAAATTGTATGGTACTGATATATATATATATATATATTCTGTTTTATATGTATATATATAGAATAGAGAACCCAGAAATAAACCTGCACACTCACAATGCCGAGAATACATTACAAGGAAAAGATAGTCTTTTCAACAAATGGTGGCAGGAAAACTGGATATCCACTTGCAAAAGAATAAAATTGGAAACTTATCTTACACAAAAAACCCCAAATCAACTAAAAATGTATTAAAAATTTAAGTAGTATGGAGATACATCAAAGAACTAAAAGTAGACTTACCATTTGTTTGAGCAATCCCATTACTGAGTATTTACCCAGAGGAAAAAAAGACATTCTATAAAAAAGACATCTTCACTTGACTGTTTATAGCAGTACAATTCACAATTGCAAATATGTGTAAACAACACAAGTGCCCATCAATACATGAGTGGATTAATAAAATGTGGCATATGTATACCATGGAGTACTACTCAGCCATAAAAAAAATGGTGAACTAATACCTTTTGTATTAACCTGTATGGAACTGGAGACCATTCTTCTAAGTGACGTATCACAAGAATGTACAAATACCACATGTACTCACCATTAAATTGGAACTAATTAATCAACACTCATGTGCACATATGGGAATAGCATTCATCAGAATCAAAAAGGTGGGAGGGGAAGAAGGGGATGGGTAAATTCACACCTAATGGATACAATGCACACTATCTGAGTGATGGGCACACTTACAACTTTGACTCAAATGGTACAAAAGAAATTTATGTAACCAAAACATTTGCACCTCCATTATATTCTGAAATAAAAAAAAGAAAGTTCACACCCCCCCCAAAAAATTAAGCATAAAACCTGAAATTATCAATTTTTCAGGAAAAATAGGGGAAAACTTCTTGATATTAGTGTTGGAAATGATTTCTTGCATGACACCAAAAGCATACACAAGAGGAGCCAAACAAACAAACGGGGATATAGCAAACCAAAAAAGCTCCTGCACAGCAAAGTAAACAATAAATAGAATGAAAAGGCAATCTACAGAATGGGAGAAAATATTCACAAAGCACATACAGTCACGCTTCCCTTAGCAATTGAAATACATTCTGAGAAATAGGTCCTTGGAAATTTTGTGGCTGTGCAAACATCATAGAGTATATGTACATAAACCTAGATGGTATAGCCTACTACAGACCTAGGCTTTCTGGTATAGCATATTGCTCATAAGCTACAACCTTAAACAACAAGCTACTCTATTGAATACTGTAAGCAACTGTAACACAATGGTGAATATTTGTGTATACAAACATATCTAAACATAGAAAAAGTACAGAAAATTACAGTATTATAATCTTATGGGAGCACTGTTGTATATGTGTTCCATTGTTTATCAAAATATCATTATGTGGCACATGACTATATATTACAAGGGATTAATTTCTAAAATATATAAGAAACTCCTACGACTTAATAGCAAAAAGAACAAATGACTTGACTAAAAATGGGCACAGGACTTGACAAACATTTTTCCAAATAAGACATACAAATTGTCAATGAGCATATAGAAAGATGCTCAACATCATCAGTTGTCATGAAACCACAATGAAATATCACGTCTGACATGTTAGGATGTCTATTATAAAAAAAATAAAAGGATAACAAGCATTGCTAAGGATATAGAGAAATTGAAACCCTTGCACGCTGTTGGTAGAATATAAATTGTTGCAGTTGCTGTGCAAAACTGTGTGGAGGTTCCTCAAAAATTTAAGAATTGAACGATGCTGTCATTCAGTAATCTCACTTCTGGGTACACATCCTAAAGAATTGAAATCAAGAACTTGACGAGATAGTTGAACTCCCCTGTTCATTGCAGCATTATTCACAATAGCCAAGATGCAGAAACAACTAAAGCTGTTTGCTCTTAAAAGCAAAACCATCATCCCTGACTACTGATGACAGCTACCATAGATAACATAAATATCATGGCAAAGAGTTATTAATGTAAAAATATGAAGGAAATTGAATATTTCAATATCAGGGAATTCATTTTCAAGATGAAAATACATATAAAAGCAGTGGCTGCTTAAAATGCTAAGGCAACGCATTCAGAGAAATATTCCACTTGAAAATTCAGCATCTTTTAGAGCTTCTAGTACAATGCCTGACACAATATGTATTCGATGAACATTAGTTTGATAAATAAGTGTGTATATATATATATATGTATAGTCATGCACTACATAACATTTTGATCAGTGACAAACTGTGTATGTGATGGTGGTCTCATAAGATTGTAATGGGGCTGAAAAACAACTATCGCCTAGTAATCCAGCAGCCATTGTGACATTAGAGCGCAATGTGTTACTCATGTGTTTGTGGTGATGCTTATGTAAACAGACCTACTGCATGGCTGGTTGTATAAAAATATAACACATACAATTGTATAGTGCATCAACTTGATAATGGTAATAAATGCCTATGTTATTGGTTTATATTAATATATTTGCTATACTATGCTTCTTGTCATTATTTTAAAGTGTACTCCTTTCACTTTTATATCAAAAAGTCCCCAAACAACAAATATCAGGGTGCATGTGGAGAGACAGAAACACTCACACACTGCTGGTGGGACTGCAAACTAGTAAAACCTCTGTGGAAAGGAATATGGAGATATCTCAAAGAGCTACAAGTAGAACTACCATTCGATTCAGCACTCCCATTACTGGGTATTTACTCAAAGGAAAAAAAAGACATTCTATAAAAAAGACACCTGCACTTGAATGTTTATAGCAGCACAATCCACAATTACAAAAATGTGGAAATAATCCAAGTGCCCATCAATACATGAGTGGATTAATAAAACGTGGTATATGTATACCATGGAGTACGACTCTTCCACAAAAAACAATGGTGAACTAGCACCTCTTATGTTATCCTGGATGGAGCTGGAGCTCATTCTACTAAGTGAAGTATCTCAAGAATGGAAAAACAAGCAACACATATACTCACCATCAAATTGGTATTAATTGATCAACACTTATGCGCACAAATGGTAGTAACATTCATTGGGTGCTGGGTAGGTGGCGACGGAGGGAAGATGGGTATATTCACACCTAATGGATGTGGTGTACACTGTCTGCGGATGGACACATCTGTAGCTCTGACTTGAGCGGGACAAAGTTAATATATGTAACCTAAACATTTGTACCCCAGTAATATTTTGACATAAAAAATAGAAAAAAAAAAAAGCTAACGCTGAAACAGCCTCAGGAAGGTGCTTCAGAAGGTATTCCAGAAGAAGATTTTGTTACCCTAGGAAATGACAGTTCCATGCCTGTTATTGCCCCTGAAGACCTTCCAGTGGGACACAATGTGGAGGTGTAAGATAGTGATATTGATGATCCTGACCCTGTGTAGGCCTAGGCTAATCTGTGTGTTTGTATTGGGTTTTAATAAAAAATTAAAAACAATTAAAAAAAATTAAAAATTGAAAAAATTTATAGGATAAGGATATAAAAAACAAAATATTTTTATAAAGCTGTATAATGTGTTTGAGTTTTAAGCTAAGTGTTATTACAAGAGTCAAAAAGTTAAAAAAAATTAAAAAGTTTATAAATTAAAAAGTTATAGTAAGCTAAGATTAATTTATTATGAAGAAAGAATATTTAGTGTAGTCTAAGTTTACAGTGTTTATGGAGTCTGTAGTGGTGTGGAGCAATGTCATATTCACATTCACTCACCGCTCACTTGCCCAGAACAACTTCCAGTCCTGCAAGCTTCATTCATGGTAAGTGTCTTCTACAGATGTGCCAATTTTTTATCCTTTAGTTTATACCATATTTTTACTGTATCTTTTCTATGTTTAGATATATATATATATTTTTTTTGAGACAGAGTCTCACTCTCTTGCCTGGGGCGAGTGCTGTGGCGTCAGCCTAGCTCACAGCAACCTCAGACTCCTGGGCGCAAGCAATCCTTCTGCCTCAGCCTCCCGAGTAGCTGGGACTACAGGCATGTGCCACCATGCCCGGCTAATTTTTTCTATATATATTTTTAGCTGTCCAATTAATTTCTTTCTATTTTTGGTAGAGACAGGGTCTTGCTCTTGCTCAGGCTGGTCTTGAACTCCTGAGCTCAGAACGATCCACCCACCTCGGCCTCCCAGAGTGCTAGGATTACAGGCCTGAGCCACCGCACCCGGCCTAGATATGTTTTATATACACATATTTGCTATCATTTTATAATTTCCTGCAGTATTCTGTACAGTAACATGCTGTACAGGTTTGTAGCCCAGGAGCAATAGGTTTGGATAAGTACACTGTATGATGTTCTCACAATGAAAAAGTTGCCCATGGACACATTTCTCAGAATGTTTCCTTGTGTAGCAGTGCATGACTATATATAAAATGTACAAATATGTAGCCTGGTAAAAATCAAGTACATTTTGTATACACACACGTGCATACAGATAAGTGTATACAAAGTATGCAAATATATGGCCTGGTAAAAATTAAAGACAGCATGTATATGTGTATGTGCATATTCATAGAATATTGAGCAATCATCTGAAATGGTGTTGTACAATGGTGGTTTTTATCCAGAAATCCATGAATAGATATCATTAATATGAAATTCTTTTTAAGTTATGAATTTTTGTGTATAAATGTTTGTGTTATGTTATTTTATTTGTATTTTGTAAAAAGGGGAATGAGATACATCATTCTTTAAAATCAAATTCTCAAAAGGTAACTTGACCAAATGTAGAAGAGTACTGCATTATATATTAAAATATGCACAAAATGTTAAGTTGACAAAATTAGGTTAAAAAATTTTGTAAAACAGAATACTCTGTTTGTTAGAAAACTACATATGAACACATACACAAGTACATGCATGGGAAATAATATATGCCACGAAGTATGAACAGTGTCCTCCATGGTTGATTTTTGCCTTTTTCTTTTTGTATCCCTGTACTTTTCAATATATTATAAGGCTGCACTTATGTGTAATAAGAATCAAAACAGTGAAAATTTTTAAGTGTGTATAATTTACAAGAGGAAAACTAACAAAGAAAATATGATAGTAAATTAAAAATAACAAACATGTGTCTGATTTTTATGCAGCTAACTTGGAAGACCCATTGCAGTCCTTGCTATCACACTATTTGTATTCTTCAAGCAGGCCATGCTCTCCCCCTTGGTTTCATGGTCTAGCATTTACTAATTCTTTCTCTTTATCATGCTTAAAGTCATTTGTTCAGATTGCATTTAGTCCTTACCTTCCCAGTCTTGTCAGCACCTGGAATGTGTTAATAGTAAGTGTTTAATATGTTGTTTGCTTCAAAGGAGAAATAAATGAGTCATTCTTTAAATGAACTGGATGCCAAAAGATAAATAGAAGTGATAGGGATAAGTGAAGAGGGCATTTCAGAACAAGAGAAAATTCAAGTCATTTAAATTTAATATTCAATGTTCTACTCACAGTAAAGAGAGGGACTTCCTTTAGGAGATACTGTGTGGAAAAAAAATCACATATGAAAATAGTCGAATGGTGAGGTTTGAGAGGCCTATATACAAGCCTAAAATTCTGGAGAAATTCGAACATATCTGAAAACTCCCCATCCCCTATTGGTAAACAGCAAGCTAAGAAAAATGTGAACAGTCTTCTTTTGAAGGAACTCAGTAGGAAATGATTCATTTTCTCACATTCAAACTTTATATCCTGTATGTTTATTTTGTTAAGCTTTAGGTTTTTAAATGGTTCTTTTTATATTAGGCAATGCCTTTAATATTTCTTATGCATTATAAGCACCTAATATCCATATATTCATATATGCATCCATAGCCACACACATCCTCCCCTCTCACACACATAAGCCCATTTTATGTGGCAGAAGGCAATTTTATTTAATGATGACAATGATGAATAGTTACACATTTGTAATCCATTGCTTCAATACCTGCTCATAATCCTACAATATTAAAAAGAATCCCTTAACATTTACTCTCGTTGCTCTTTAGAAAGCAAATATATTTCTGTTCCTGAATAAAACACTGAGTATTAAAGATTTAGATAAATTACACCGACTGCCAATGGTGTCCCCTGCAGTGAATTAAAAAATACATTTAGCATGAAAACAAGGACCAGATGTTATTTTTACAGTCATTGTTCAAATGGCTCCAGCGAGCAGCCTTTTCCCTAGTGCTCCTTTGACTTCTCATAGAGAGGATGACTTATGGGTTTTTATGTCTATGAAAGGATAGACAGGGTAGCAATGGTGATGATAATTTAACTCATAATGATATCGTAAACCATCTTTCTGAAGTTGAGTAACAGTTCAACAAAACACAGAGCTGGTTTAGTCTTGAGAGTCCTGGATTAGCAAAGTCGTTCCCCATCACTGTGGCACAGAGCCACGGAAAATTTACGTGCCATACTAGCAAAGAGAGTCAAGAGACATCATGCTGCTTTATATTCCATTACGCTTCATTTAGGAGAAAGCGATGAGACAGAGGGGTTCTGGGGAAACCCACTCCATCTCTTCAGGGTTAATCTAGGATGTGTTAAAGAGCCACCGTACTGAGTAAAGAGTGTCTTTCAATAGACGAACTTGAGGATATGATGGAGAACTTCTCCGTAACACCGAAATAGCACGGACCAATTGTGCTGGGGCATTCTTACTCATTTATATAGTTTGACACCTCTACCAGATATTCATTCTAGCTGGTTTCAAGGAACATTAACAAACAAGGAGAGAAAAGGCTTCTAATTAGCTTAATGCTTAATAGGCGGGGAATTATATGTAGCTATGACTGTAAAGATCTGTTTTCTAAATAGAACTTCTTTCCTATGTGGTAGATATCGATTAGGTTGTTAAGTAAAAATAAAATAAAAAGACAATCTGGTAAAATGCAAACATGGAAAGTACTCTGTAGCTGTAGACATACTAGGATTTGAATTATAATTCTTCCATCTGCTCATTGTATGATTTCAGAAACTTGCAAGAATTTTTTTTCAACTATAAATCTGGTGTAAAAATACATACTTTCCAGGGCCAATATGAAGATAGAATTAGGAAAATTCAAATACAATCTAAACAAGTGAGTGGATTCTCTTCTTGTTAATTGCCTATTTTCTGCCTTCCAAAACATAACCTGTGGTAACAGCTTTTCAGCTGTTCTTTAGAGCTTTTACTTTGGCTGGAATACTTGTTCCCTACCATCTACCTCTAGTACTTGTTTCTTCTAAGTGTCCAGAAGAAATGCCACTGATTGCTTCAGGGAGAAATCACCCACTTATTGTGCACTCCTAATTACCTCATTTCACGAACTTTGCTGGATGGATTGTGCAGTCTTAAGGATCAGGAGCTATTTGATGTCCATCAGTTTTCCCCAAAGCCTGACACATGCCTCCCTCACAGTGGGCACTTCATATGTATTGTACCCTAACTGATGACTGACTGACTGAATGAATGATGAAGTGTTAATCTAAAATATTTGTACTTCGAAGTGTTTTCATAAACATTCCTTTAAGATAGGATGGAATATATTGTTTTTCATCTATAATAATAATAGTAGCTACTAAATTTTGAGCATTTAATGTGTTATGAGTGGATCATGGAGATATGTATATGTGTATGTGTGTGTGTGTCTGTGTATGTGTAGTTTTCCTCACAACCGCTCTCAAAGCTAGGTTTTATCATCTTCATGTCATAGATGAGGAAATGCATGCTTAGAGCAATTAAGTAAAAATTCCAGTGTCACATAAGTAATAAGCAAAACCAAAGTCTACGTTTCACATTACTAACTGAAGTGAAAACCTCCAAAGATTTTGTGTTTTAGGATACTGATTCAGGAACAGAACCAAAACTAGAATCTACGTCTCCTGAAAAACATAAAAATCAATAGGGGGAAGAGAGAACAGAGTGGAAAATCTTGCGTTTTAACTCTAACTAGAATGAACTTGAGATCACACAATAAAGAAAGTTAACGACTTTCCATAAGAACACATTCCCAGGGATCTATATCCCTACCTATGAGTGTGGCTTAAGACATACACTGCTGTTTTGGCTTATTCCCACTCTGGAAAGTAAAGTTCTTTGAACTAAAGATAAGGAAGTAGAAGAACATCCTTAAATTTCTCATTACTCAAGACACAACTGGAGAAGCAGACAAGAGGCTTTCAGAAGCCTTTCCAAAGTCTAATCAGTTTTGCATTTATTCTGTGGTGCTATGGGCCAAGCTAGGGTATTCATTCATATAAAGATGAATAAACTCCTGAACAGAGGAAAACCACATCATCTCCTACATAGATTACTGCACAGCCTCAAAGAAATGGCTGCACTCTTGCCATTTTATTATCGTTTTTCCACAGAGCAGCCAGAATGTTATTTTTAAAATTTTGAATAATTAGATAATATCACTCTTACCACTTTAAATTCTCTAATATCTTCCTATTACATTTAATATCCTGTTTAACATCCTTGCATGCCTTTATTGCGCCACTCTCTTCAACCTTTTTCCTTGCCACACTCTTAACTTTCTAGTCTTGAATTTATCTACAGCTAAGATCTTTCCCATGGCAGAGTCTTTGCCTGTACTATTTTGTTCATCTAGGATATTTTCCCGATCCTTCTACTGGCTAATCTTTGTTCAGATCTCAGTGTAAACAGCAGTTTCTCTGAAAAGCCTTTTCCTGAACTCTCTCTCTAAATATGAATTCAGTCATTTTACTCTCACACAGAACTGCAAAATTTGCTTTATAACATTTATAAGAATTTATAATTATATTTATTTATTAAACATTTCACTTTTCCATTTAAGTGAAATTCCAAGAACAAAACCTAAGACTCAATATATATGTAAAGATGAATTCATAATTCAATTAAAACGTCTTAGAATTTGGAAAGATTTTATTCTTTCCTAGATTTTCTATCAAACAACTAAATTCACCAAGAGTCAGGGTTAATTGGCATCAATATGCATCTCCTTGTCTCCTTTCCAACTAATTATTCAATGTCACAGCAATAAGGCTAAGGGATTTGGGAAGACTTTCTAAGAAAAAGGTGATTAAAGCCACATTAGGATTGCAACTTATCAGCAAAATAATGTCCCAATAGGCATTATTTAGCAGTTGTAAAACCAATTAAGTGTAATGGTAACATTCTTAGTAAAAATACTAGGAGTTTATCAAAGGGATGTAGCATTATTGCTAAAAAGGAAGAATGAAGCAGAATACATCAGAGTCGAAAATTTCTGTTGCAGGATTTCCCTTTACTAGCTATATTTCATGAAGCTGTAAATCAAGCTTTTATTTTGTCCCATTTTTCATATATCCATTAAGTATTTTTAGCACTATTACTACCATGACTACCATTTACTGAGTGAGTATTAAATATATTGTGTTCTGAATACCCACTATGTAATTTAACATCTTCACAACACGTCAAGCTATAAAGTATTTTCTGATGAGGAAAAGTGACTTCAGAGAACCTATTATAGAATTCTAAAGTTTCTAGCTGATAAAGCTGGAATTTGAACCCTGGTCTATGTGCCCTCATAATTTAATTCCTTTAATTATTTTCATACAGAAATTTAAACTGTTATCATTAAATAAAAATTTATATTTTCCTATTACATTAATTTAAATAATCATTACTGCTAATAACATGGCTATATAGTAATTTCACTTGCAATATGTTAATATGATTGAATTATAATCCAAAAATTTTATTCAATTAAAAAGTGATTTATATCTTATATCGTTTTCAATCTAAAGACATGATCATTTATGTAAATTTCCATATGGACTCTTTTATCTGATATATTTTTATGTAAATTACTATTTACAAAACTCCTCCTTATCTGAAAATATGATTTATATTAATTAATTTTAAAAAGATAACAGAATTGCATAACATGTCACTCTATTCATTGAAGGATATGGAATATTGACAGCTTCATTTTCACAATACTTATTCATGTAAATATAAAATTATACTTTCTTCCTGTATTACTCTACACCACTGTAATTCTCTTCTGAGGACTTTTTTTGATTAATGAAAAGTATAATTCTTTATTCTTTAGTGAATTTTTATTGAAATTAAAACATAGGCAAAATTGCAGTACTAAAACCTTATTTTAAAGTACAAAATGGCAAGTACATAATGGTATCTAAGAATGTAAAATCCTGGATCAATACTGATTAAAATATCTTTGCATTAGTATTGGTGAGGCATAGATAAAATTACAGCAAAAGCTATCACTGAATACTTATACACCTTTTCCCTTTCGGAAAGCGTGGATCTAGGTTTTTTATTTCCTAAAGCTTTATCTTTTATAAATTATAAAATCAGTAGATGTTTGTAATAAAATTTTCAATCTACACAGAAATATATAACCTCAAATTTCTCTCAATTCTCAATCCTATCCTCTTGATAAAACTATTGTGAAACATTTTATTTGATGTTTATGTATCTATATTATATATTTATATAATATCTCATTTAGTGTTTATATGTCTATATTATATATTTTTATATATACAGTTTTATTTGATATATATATATATAATACACATTGCAATATATAATATGTGTATGTCCCACAAGACTGACCCCACTTCAGATGCCAAACACAAGTAGCAGGCTCCAGGATTACCCAAAGCTTCTGTCTACAAATCTGAGGTTCCCTGAACCCATTCCCAAGGTTCAGTAATTCACTAGAGCAGTTCACAGAACTGAAGAGAACCATTTACTCACTATTGACAATTATGACAAAAACTATTTTAAATGACACGACAGAATAGCCAGATGAAGAGATACACAGGGCTAGGAATGGGGAAAGGGGTTTGGAGCTTTCACACCCTCTCCAGGTGTGCCACATTCCGTGTCTTCAATAATCCAGAAGGTTTCCAAATCCTGTTCTTTTGGGTTTTCGTGGAAATTTCATTATGTAGACATGATTGATTAAGTCATTTGCTATTAGTGATCAACTCAACCTACAGCCTCCTGTCCCCACAGGCTGGGGCTGAAACTCCAACCCTCTAATCACACGGTTGGCTCTCTTGGCAACTAGCCCTCATTTGGAGGCTATCTAGAAGCTCCCAGCCATCAATTATCTCATTAGCCAACACAAAGATACATCACTTTGAAAATTTCAAGGGTTTTAGGAACTATGTGCCAGGAAAGAGAAAGAGACTAAATGTAGATTTCTTATCATGTCATGATGTCACAAGGGGTGATTTTTTTGTTGATTAGACTTAAGAGGGCCTATACCTGGCTCCTGGGTTATTTCCCCAGCCAACCAGAGCCATTTAACGGAGGTGTAGGTAGAATGGATTTTGAGCCATGTAGCACAATGTCCCTTACAGAGGGCAGGCAGTTTATAGATTTTCAATATTATATGATTAAGAGTATTAAATACACTGTTATCAATGTATTTAATAGTTAAGAATTTACTGCTTTTGGAGAAAGTAGCTGAAATCAGTCAGTACTAGATTAGAGAATTAACAGAAAACGTGAAGAAGTGAGTACAGTGATTAGGGACCACTCTTTTAGGATATGGCTTTGAAGGGAATGAGAGTTACATTGTGCTAGAGAGGTACCATTATAGATTAATATGGGATGATTAATTCAAGGAAACAGGAAAGAAAAATAAAATGTTGTATTTGAACTAAAAGTCTGTTTTGTAAATTTTTAGAAGTTTGTTCATATCATGGTAAGACCTTGATTTAAGGAGTACTTATAGTCATAAATGAATGATTTACTCTGATGTTAAATATTGTTAATATTGTTTTCACTTTGAAATCAACTATACTGAAATATTATGCCCTTATTTCCTTCTGGGACAATGGGATTAAGATTAGTTTTCTCTCAGTCATCTTGGCATAACTAAATATCATAATGTGTATAAAGTCTCTAGCACAATCATTGGCATGTAATGGTATTCAATATATATTTTTCTAGTCCATCTCCATTCTCTGAGTTTCACAGATAAAACAAAGATGCTATGCTAGACTATCTCTGAGATTTAAAAACAAATTATTCTATGATTTTCATTTAAAAATATGTTTAACAGCAAAAGAAGATACAACAGATAAGAGGAGCAATTTGAAATCATCCCACTCTAGATGCAGGAGAATTTCCTGCTACATTTGCTGATTTTAGGTTTACAGGTAGCTTGGTTACCCACAATTCTTTATGATCTATGTCTTGTTTTTACAAGGTCCAAGCATCTGTGAGTTAATGAGTAGGAAAAAGTGTTGGTTTCCTATAAAACAGTCTTTTTGTCCCTTTATATTATATTGTATACTGCTTTTGATTTTGGGTTATCATTATTGTACAATATGTTTGTCAGGTAACAGATATGTTTGCATATATTTATAAGAAATTAAAATTATGCATTTCTTCAAGAAATCCACAATCAGTAGTCTCCTATGCTATGAATATAATATCTTGTGGTCCTAAGTCAACATACAATATGCTCTTGTTTTTGAACCCCGTATATTATCACAAGTGTCTTGCATACCAGATCAGTAATGGTCACTGTATATTATTATAAAGTTAATGCATCTTAGGATCATTCTGGTTTGTGCTGTACATCATCCTTGGCAGAATTGTCAGCTTCAAACTTGCAACTGCTCTCAATCTGTCATCATAAATGATAAATGAGCATTGGAGTCTTATTTTCTATTGTACATTATTGTCATTACGAGAATGCAAGACCAGCATGTTTTGGCTTGCTCACAAGACCCTTTATGAAGATGAGAACTTTACTAGAAAAGCAGGGAATCTTACATTTCTAATTAAATAAATAATACTATAAAGCTGCTAATTTTTGGGCTCAATACCTTTGGAACTTAAACTAAAGCTCTGCTTTTTCTGTGTAGATTTCAACTAATTATTTCAATTATTTTTAATTTCAATGATTTTTGGTCCCTGAAGTAGGACTGGTGCAATTTTTTTCAAATAAATAACATTGAACACTTGTCAGCAAGTAAGAAACAGATAAATGTATGACAATTCTCCATAGGTGTTTCACGTTTCTGCAGGCCTTGTGAGCAAGGCATTACTTTCTGTTTGTTCTGGACTATTTTTTTCAAGGATCTTTGTATAGTGAAGAGTCTTGGAAAATAAAGATTGTATCTTTTTTCAGAGCAAATGACAGGCTTGCTCACAGTCTGGGAGACAAAGATATGTCACTCTCCAAAGCAAATGTTAGGAATGCTTATTGTCCATCATTACAAAAACATTGTCTTTCTCTGGAGCACAGGTTAGGCATGTTACTGCCTATTATTCAAATTTGGGGTTTCCTAAGCTCTGGATTTCTCTCCTGGAATACAACTTGGTGTGCATAGTCATCTATCTGGACCTATCTGTGTTGTTCCTGAGCACTTGGGGGACAGGTTGGAAATATGTTGAGGCTCATGCTATTTACTGTACTATGAGAAATAGAGTCTTTTGTTTCTGATCCTGGACTCTTATTTCACCTGCCAGTTTCTTCCATGAAACTTTGATAGGTGAACTTATTAGGTTATAAATAGGGTAAAATCAAGATCTGTCACAGTTCATGATTATATGTGTAAGAAAATGAGGTGGGTTCTGAAGATTTCAATAGAGAATTTGCTTTGAGGGACCAAATGCAGCAAAAACAAACAAAATACATGCTTATGCATAATTATTCTATACCATTCTTGATTTTAAAAAATTTATTTACCAATAAGTTTTGTGTAATATAAAATACGTTATATTGCTGAGAGAGGAGACGCATCAATATTGTCATGAGGAAATTAAAATCTTTGGAACAAATGTTAAGGTACTTCTTTAGAAACCAAAATTAATTTGTGTGTATAAAATTTATTATTATAAATGCCTATTTCAGAGACATGTATAAAATACTTCACATGGTTATTAATAAAAGAAAATGTAGGGTAGGGTGCAGTATCTCACACCTGTAATCCTAGCACTCTGGGAGACCGAAGCAGGAGAATTGCTTGAGGTCAGGAGTTCTAGACCAGTCGGAGCAAGAGTGAGACCCTGTCTCTACTAAAAATAGAAAAAATTAGCCAAGTGTGGTGGTGCAAGCCTGTAGTCCCAGCTATTTGGGAGGCTGAGGCAGTAGGATTGCTTGAGCCCAAGAGTTTGTGGTTGCTGTGAGCTAGGTTGACGCCACAGCACTTTAGCCCAGGTGACAGAGCAATACTCTGTCTCTAAATAAATAAATAAATAAAATGTATTTCAGTTTATAGGCAGAGAAATACATTTTAGACCTTTTTGAAGAGGATTTTGCCAGACTACATATTGGACTAGGGATATATACTTCTTTAATCCTAATTTTATGTTGATTATAGTATTAATGCTTTCCTGAAAGAAGGTTATATGACTTAAATTATACTTTTATATACGTGTAACAGATTATGTTGTTGTTTACCCAATAATTATAAGTTACTTCTTCCAGTCCCATTTTTTTCCATTTTTAATAGAACCTGGATTTTATTTCAATAATTTATGTCCTTACATGAGCATGTACTTCACTAAGCCATGGTGATTCTATTTTCCTTGCCAATGCTTTGTCTAGGAACGGTCATTTGCAACAATTTAAATTAAAGAGATGTGAGGAGAAGTCTGTGGGGGCACTTCTGAACATGTTTCACTCACTTTATAAAGAACAGTGGAAGCGGATTCTCTCCTTTCTTGATTTGACAGGATGTCTGGAAATGCAATATTCATTAGCGATCGTGGGAGCTGTTAGCTTGAGGTTCTAATTTTTATGTAAGTGATCCAGAGCTGAAGAGTGTAAAGAATTTGGGTTATTGATGAGGATGAGTCACTGGATTAACCAATTCTGAGGCTATCTGGGCATGGTGTTATGTATGTGAGATAAGGAATTTCTTTACTAAGCGCACCATCTGGGGGATGGACATGCTTGAAGCTCTGACTTGGGTCGGGCAAAGGCAATATATGTAACCTAAACATTTGTAACTCTGTACTATGCTGAAATACAAAAATATTAATTCAGGTCTATAGACCTCCCATGAATTATGTGTATGTGTTTTTGTGTGAGTATGGGTGTGTGTTTTGGATATGTGTCTAGGAAAGAGGAAGGGAGCTAAGAGTCATAGACAGTAGTTAAAATCTGATCTAGCTCTAGACAAAGCTAAAATTAATGAGGTCGTTTTTGAGGTCTATGATAGTCTCATCAAGTAAGAATCTTTATTCGATTTATATACTGACAAAGACCATTTTTTGTTAATCATCCTAATTATCTTATGCAAAATAGTAAATAATGGTATTCAAATTTTGCCCTCTTTTTTATGTACTGCAGAATCTTTTGTTCATGAAAAACTTTACTTGATCTCAATATTTAAAACGAATTA
The DNA here is from genome assembly GCA_963575035.1 of Avahi laniger. Classification (NCBI taxonomy): domain Eukaryota; kingdom Metazoa; phylum Chordata; class Mammalia; order Primates; family Indriidae; genus Avahi; species Avahi laniger. The sequence continues at coordinate 35,173 of CAUYSK010043818.1, read as the reverse complement.
AAGAAAATCTGTATTGCCTTAAGCATAGGTATAGGCAATGGAATAAAATTTCGCTGCTTGGACCACTGCTTTTCTTCAGTCTGTGCAGCCATACCTAGGGGCATTTCATGTAACCCCTAAAACTCAGTTTGAAAATCACTGCAAAGTGGGGATTTGTACCTAGGAATCTGGTTGTAAACTTAAAACAAAATTAAATATTATAGAAGAGCCAATAAGCTTATGCTAGTATTATGTGTCCAGCATGTCTTCTTTAAATATGTTTAAATGATGGAGGTAACACAATTTCATAATTATAACTAAAAATGTGTTGAAGTGGAAATAGAAATGATGTATTTTCTTTGTTCTAAAGCATGTCCTTAATGTGATGGTTTACTCTTAAGCCTGGAAATAGCAACTTATTGCCTACCTAAAAATTTTTGAGTTTCAAGAAAAGCAGTTTTTAAAACTTTCTATATTATAATATAGTCTAAAAGTAATCACTTATATTAATCTAGCCACATTTGGTTAGATGATGAAAAGAAAGAGAATTAATGCTTAACAGAAACAAAACAATCAAATAAACAAAATCACATTTCTTTTCTTGGAAAAATTTTTGTTTTATAAATGATTAAGAAGGAAGCTTTAAGAATTGACCCCAAACACAGATAATCAGACTTGCCTCCAAATGAAATAAATTCTAGGTGTGAAGGAGGAAATTAAAAATGAAGTACTTGACTTTTTTTTTTTTTGCATTCGTTAAAGTAAGCAAAGTGATATTCTTTTGAATGTGAAGAGATGCTACATAAGTAAACATGGGTGATTTAGAACCGTTCATCTCTAGAACTGTGTTCAATTTACCATCTTGCAAAAAAATCAATAGACCTAGTTCTCTTCTTGTCTCCCCTCCTTACTTCTAGCATCATGCCATTAATCTGAGTTTAATGGGTACAGTAGCTTTAATAGATGTTGTCTTTAGGTAATGTAGCAGTTCTTCCCTGGAATCACTAATGTCTCTCCTTGGGCAACATGGTAATATCTTCTTGCCTGAGACCCTGTGGAAACCTATATAATGTCATAGCTTCTTAAGCCAAAATTCTTCCTATTGTCTACCGAAAACTTTCAGATCAAATCTGTTTTTAGCTTAAAAGATACTATATTTGTAGAAGTAAAGAAAAAATATGGAAAGTTTGTGATACTACTGTCAGACACAATGTAAGTGAAGATAAGACAACTAAGAAGTAAAGTGACCATTTATGTATTAGCTTCTGTTGCAGAATCTGTTATCCATCTATTATGTAGGGCTTAGTCTATGTCTAAATTGACTAGGCATAGACTAGGTTAAGCACATGTGTACCATCTCTTTTATTCATCTAGTAAAATCTCCATTTTTTATTTTAAATCTGATTTCGTCACTCCTTCCTGAGACCTCTAGTGGCTTCCCATTGAGCTTGTTTTTAAATCAAAGCTATTTGTCATAGGTATAAAGTCTTATATGCCTGGATTCTAGGTTTTTTTCTTTTTAAAGACAGCCAATTCTTAGTTTATAGGTGAGATATCTCTTTAAAACATCTCTTTCAAGGTGCTAATTTAGAATCTTTTTCAAGTACTTCTTTTTCCCAGAATGCTTTTTTTTTCCAGGTTCTCATTGGTTCTTATTTTTGAGTATTTTGATTTCTTTCAATTTCCTGTATATAATGAGTAATGAGTTTGATTAATGTAGGTGGCTTTGTGGTTTTTATTTGCTTTTGGTGGCCTTTTAAAAATATATGTGTATCTCTGGGTAGATTCCATCACATAGCAACTTTTGCTTCAGCAGAAAGACACTCAGTTCTCCCTCTCCCAGTTGTGAAAATTATTAACAGAAGCCTCTGATCTGGGGCTGAACCTCCATCTACCAGTCCAAACATTTTCAGGAAAATCACTCTAATATGCTAGAGAAAATTTATCTGGCTTCAGTCTAGGATCAATCACCACTTTTGAGTTGGATTGCACAGAAAGGGCTTTGGGAGGCTATAGGACCAGTTTTTCCAACAAGTCACTGTGTTTTCCCAACAAGTAACTGTGTTTTCCCCTCTTATTTTTACTTCTGATAATCATTGTTCCTGCAGACACTCAGAGAAAGTCTACCAAGGAAAAATAAGTTTCTACCTTGACTATTGCCTTATCATTGGAGGGCTCTGAGGTGTAGTTCACTGTGTTCTAGTATGTTAGTCATCATAATACCATGTGTATGCTATTTAGAAACTCTTTAAGATTTTTGATGTTCTAATGTTGTGTGCTTCCCATTCACAGTACCTTCTAAATTGGTATTTAGTTGTGCTTTCCTACAAGCATAAGAATAGGACTTGGGGAAAAATAAAAACTAAACTTTTGAGTTCTCTCCACATTTCTAAAATATAATTATAATTCTATGTCCCATAAATATAATTTTATCATAAAAATTCATTGACATACGGGAGTCTAATGTGAAAAAATCATATACTAAGCTCTGGAGAAACTTCAATTAATTATCTTTTTAATGCAAATGTTATATAAAACTTATCCCAATACATAATGTAAGAAAATCACAAATTAATAAAACTTTGAATCCATATAAAGAAATCAACATTACCATTCGCATTTTAAATGTGAGGCACTCATGTTAAAATATTTGAACATAAATACTTCCTATGTAAGAGCAAAAGCTAGTTAAATTAAAATGGAAATTGTTTCCATCTCAAATGTAAAAATGTATTATAATATGTAAAAATAGTCTAAATCAGAAATATAAATGGAGAAATAAAATGTTCTCAAGTGACTGAAAGAGGAAATATAAGTGGAGGAAGATCTGACCTGGTGTGGTAATAAGAATTCTATAGAGACATATTGGGTGGGAAAGAAAGTAAGTGAATGAAAATGAGGAAAGTGAGCTTTAAAACATTTTTTTGTCCTAAAGTCTTTCATTTTCTGAGGTCAACTTTATAGTTTTGTACTCTGAGATCCACTTCTCTTCTTGGGATTGACTTTGATGACTGCATAGTCAAAAGGTTATAAACTCTAGGACTCACCTAGGGGGAAGTATAGTATAAGGTCCCTGCATTAAAATGTGACTCTCTTGATTTACATATTTGATATAAAACAGAAGGTACTGAATAGATGAATATCATCTATGATCTTAAAACAATAATTTGGCCCACCTACAGATTTTTATCCTGAATTAATTTTAAAACTTCACTGAAAAATTTTATTTTAAAAAGAATTCTCTTTATGCACTTTGGAAATAAATAACTAGGATTTGAAATACTTGTAGGTGACCTGCTAAAGCAATGGAAATCTATTCAGGAGTTTACACTTTTAATGCAGGTCTCCTATAATTTTCTTAGGTAAATATGCAAAAAACAACAGTTGAAATTTATACTACACTGAAGAAAAAAATCATCAGAAGAAACAATAGAAAGTGGAATCAGATTTTGAAATTATTAGACATAGAATATGGGACAGTTTGAGTATATATCATAAACATTAAGTTTAAAGGGATACTAGAAGCATAATCAAGAAACAAAAATCCATAAATAATAATTAAGTAGATTAGAGAAATAACTGAATAGCAATTCTGAAATAAAAACATAAAAATTAAATAGAAACTCAACATCAGCGAGATGTTCACTAGTTGTGCCTGGTACTTGTTCCCCCTAAGAAAGATCAAAAATGACAAATAAACAATGAAAATTCTACTAGAGTGCCTGAAGGAGTCAGGTGGGTACAGCAAAGGAGCAGCAAGATCCCTGTGGAACACAGAAACTCAGGATGGCATTATAGAGAGGGGAACAAAACATCATGCTTCTCCTTACCTGTCTCCCCTGCCAGGTCATCTCAGATCCAGAGGAACTACCTATTGTAGGGAAAAGGGAAGCAAGTGGCCCCTAGTAGCCTCCATTTCCACTCCAGACATTTTCAGTCCTCACTACAGGAAAATTCTACAGCCTTCACAGTCCCTGAGCCCAGTTTGGAGAGCTGCCTGGAATTCACATGATTGCACTGCTCCAGAGTAAAAGCCCACATTGTGTATTTCCCAACCCTCCATGGCCCAAGCTGCTATTAATACAGCACCGTCTTGAAACTGGAACCACTACTGGAGCATGCCCTGATCTGGGGGCCAGTAGCATGACATCTCTCTGGTCTTGAACTCTGCCTTCATGTCATCTCACTTACACAGGTGGCTATAATGTCATGACCCTGCTTGTTCAGAGTCTAGATCCAAGAACAACTATGACACTGGTCCTGCTTAATCGGGAAACACAATGCCCATGTGCCTGAGCCCAGAGTCATAGAAACAATTTTTTGGACCTTCTGTGAAGAAAGTTTCTTAATTACCACATAACCAACATCCTAGAATCCATCTATAGGAATACGTGTTCCTATGAGACCTAGTCCATAAAATCAGAACAGGCAATTGTTCCATCAGTTGCATAGATATCTATGCAGGCATACAAGAAAAATAAAAAAGGAAAGAAACATGAAACCTACAAAGGAACACAATGAACACAAAAATTCTCCAGAAACAGACTCCAAAGAAAAGGAAATTTACAAAATGCCTGAAAAGCAATTCAAAATAATAATCTTAAGAAACTCCATGAGACACAAGAAAATTCAGATAAACAATTTAATAAAATCAGGAAAACAATTCATGATCTGAATGACAAATTTAACAAAGAGATAGATATTACATAAGAAAAAATAAACAGGAATTTTGGAACAGAAGAATTCAATCAGTGAAATAAAAATGCAATTGAGAGATTTAACACAGACTAAATCTAGCAGAAGAAACAATATTTAAACTTGAAGAAAGATCTTTTTAAATAACAGAGCTGAGACAAAAAAAGGAATAATAATATTAAATATTGAAGAAAACTTACAGGACTTATGGGACACCATTAAGCAAACTAATCTTTATGTTGTGGAGACTGTGAAGGGAAAGAGGTGGAGGAAGGCACAGAACACGTAATAGCTGAAAAATCTCCAAGTCTTGGGAGATATAGGGACATTCAGATCCCAGAAGCTCAAAAGTCCCCAAATAGATTCAACTGAAAAAAGTTTTCTCTGAGGCACATTACAGTCAAACTGTCAAATGTAAAAGACAAAGAAAAAATTCTAAAGGAGCAAGAAAAATGTGTCACATTACATATAAGGTAATCCCCTTAAACTATCAGATTTCTTAATAGAAACCTTATAAGCCAAGAAAGAATAGGATAATATATTCAAAGTTCTGAAAGGAAAAAAAAACAGAAAATACCAAACCCTGTTAACCAAGAATACTATACCCAGCAAAGCTATGCTTCAGCAATCAAGGAGAAAAGCAAAGCTAAGGGAATTCATCACCATTAGACCATCCTTGCAAGAAATACTTAAGAGAGTGCTACAACTGAAAGCAAAAGGATGGTAATTACTCTCATGAAAAGGACACACAGACCGAAAATGGAGGAATGGAAAAAAATGTTCCATGCAAATAGAGAACAAAAGTTAGCAGCAGTAGCTATACTTTCGTGGTTTTACACAAATTTTAAGATTTGTTTTCTATTTCTGTGAAAGAGGCCATTGGTATTTTAATAAAGATTGCATTGAATCTGTAGATCAGTTTGGGTAGTATGGACACTTTAACAATATTAGAGCTTGCAGATCATGAACACAGGATATCTTTCCATTTATTTGTGTCCTCTTCAATTTCCTTCATCAATGATTTATAGTTTTTAGTGTAGAGATCTTTCACATTTTTTTTCAACTTTTTGGTTAAATTTATTTTTAGGTATTTTTTGAAGCTATTAAAAGTGAGATTATTTTCTTGATTTCCTTTAGAGATAGTTCATTATTACTGAATAGAAACACTACTGACTTTTGTATGTTGATTTAATATTCTGCAACATGGTATAGAAAGCTCAAAATTAATTTTTAAATAAAGCTCTAAAGAAAGAAAAAAGAGAGTGTATGTGTGTGATTTATGAGCAGGAGGAGAGAGAATTTCCAAAGAAAAGCAATTAGATTAACAACAAACTTCTTAACAGTAAAAATAGAAGCTCTGAGAGCTTAGAATAATATTATTCATGCTGCCAGAAAATATAAATTTTAGTTCTGCATTGAGAAGCATTGCATATCATGAAGGAAGGTGAAAAAAAGACATTTTTAGCAAACAAAAACAGAGTGTACCCCATAATATACCTTATTTAAAGATTCAAAATTCTTTAGGGGAAATTATCCCAAATTTAAGATCAAAAATGAAAGAAGGTACAGTTTCAAATATATTTTAAAAAATGATTAACTGAAACAAACATTGCTGCTAAAATGCAATAATAATATTAAATTTACATGTGTAATATTTCTGTGGCAATATTTTAGGCATGATTTTGAGCATTTCATAAGCATTAGTAAAATTAAATCACCTCATCAATCTTTTCAGGAATGTACTGTTACTATCTGTGTGACAAATAAGAAATGAAGAAACAGAGAAGTTGGTGAGTGGCACAGAGTCCCACAGCAAACTTGTAGTAGTGCCAAGGTTTGACCAGAGCCAGTCTGGATCCAGCATCTACACTTTTGAGCATTATACTTGAAGTTTTTCTAAAATTTGGAGAGAAAAAAAAAAAAAAAACAGGGAACAATAAAACTCTTAACAGCAATAGCAGCAAATGAGATAATGATATTCTCATATTTAGATCTATGAAGCCCCATTGGAATTCTTTAACACAACGAATACATTACTATGTAATTTATATAATCTCTGAAAATTAAAAACCACCCACCATATCCATAGCATGACCTATAATGCAATTTCTTGTCAAACATCATCTGTAGTGTTCTTCAATCTCTCCAGAAGCTTACTCAAGGTGAAGAATAATATGGCATGATCATTTAAAGTAAAAGAATCATTTTTATTATATTCCATTTAAAATCAAGCTGGGGATTTGAAGGGGTGCCACAACTGATTATATGTCTAGCTTCAAAAGCTATTTACTGAGCCTCTGATTATATGCACGTATTATGCTAGTTCCTTTCCTGTAAAATTAAAACAAATCACCTTCCTTCCTCTTTCAGAGGCAAAAGATATAGAACCTGCTAAAGTTTGTTTATTTGGCATTGAGAACACATGGTTTGCTAACGGGAAGATTGAATTTTCGTCCTAGCTCTTTAGAAACCAAGACCAAACATCTCTGTGTATTTGCTCTTATATCACGAGAGCAAAAGATAATTTGGTTGGTTTTTATTTCATTTTCAAAAGAAATTTTAGGATAAAGGATACGGTGCCTGGAAGATTATTCCACTTTTCAATTGAAAATTTGAAACCTACTGTGGCATGTAGAAAACAAACTGGGTATCTATTAATCAACATAAAAAAATAGAAATAAAATACCCAAGACTCCTGATGTTTTTTCTCACTTCCTGTGAAGGAAGTTTCTTAATTACGTGTTTAGTTGAAGAGTGTCTTCTGGTACCTTTCCACATTTCTTAAAATCAAACTTACTTCCTTGGACATGTTGGAGTGTTTAACAAGCAAACAACCAGCATACATGACCCGTAATTTTTCTCTACCTTCCTTCACCAAGTTCTCACTTATCATCATTTTAATTGCTGAACGATGTTAGCAGTTCATCAAATTAACGCTCTCCAATCTTCATTACTACAAAAATGGAGACCTCTAATCTCCTTCTTCTTCCACTCCCTTTGGTTCAATGTATTTTTATTTGTTTGATTATATTGCTCAAATCTGGTGGTTTGATAATGACCTACAGAGATCATGGGCCTTCATATAATAGGAAGACTCTGCCTGTACCCTACCTGGTCTACAGTTTCTTTGCTGATTGGCATGAGCTTTAGGTTTTGTAAAGCTACCAGTTGCCTTGAAGGAGAAGATGGATAGAAGATCTGTTGCAGAGAAGAAAGACTAAATTTGGAGAAACAGGAGAAGAAACACTAAGACGAGTAAAGCTAGTAACACACTGCAACACAGGATAAGCAAGTGATACTCCCCCACAGTTGAGAGGATAGAGGACATCTCAGTGCTAGGTTTGAGAGACAGGGGAAACTGTCACATAGCAGAGAGGATGTAGCCATGCTGTACTAGGGGAAGGAAGATTCAAGGAGAAGGGACAGATTCAAAATATTATGTTCCTGAATCCCAGAGAAGCCTGCTTTGAACTCTGTGTTATGTGAGAAACTGTCTTTGAACTCTTTGAACTCTAATTTACTGAGTTCTTGTTTTGGAATCCTTGGTATTTAGGAAGTTGTCTCTCCCCGAGAGGATTTCTCCAGGAAGGATGATTTCTATGTACTAATGACAACTAGTTATACAATCTAAAGTCCAAAGTGGAAAATAAGAATATTTCTTTAAACATCAAGGATATTCTTGGTGACAGATCACAATAAATGAATGAGAATGTATTGAGATAAGAAATCAAGTGTAAAGATTTAGAAATACTAACATAATTTCCCATTGTAAATCGTGAGTTTGTGGTTCTATTATTACATTGGTACTAACCTCACCAGGTTAAATTGACCTTAAGATGCAAATTTCTGAGCATGCTCAGTCTCAAACAGGCTGACCACTGAGTTATCTACATATGCCTAGAATCTACACTTTTATTTAATATCTATGCACATTGTTTCAAAAATATAAGGACTGCAGTATGAAGAGTTGAAAAATTAAATCAGAGTTTGAGGTGACCCAGCATTTGTCAACAGCTTACTTAAAGAGTCTGAGAGGACAGGAGAAAGGACACACTGCCTTTTCATTTTCTTAGATTAAAATTCTAATGTTATATCAAGTTGAATCATCACAAAGCATAGTAAATGGACTGTGTTATCTCTGCCCCCCACAAATATGGCTTTGCTGAGTTATGATCGAATGCTATCCCCTCAGCTTGGATAACTTGGCCAAAGCTGCCTGAGACTGATTAGATTGTGCTCCACCACAAGTATTAAAATAGCAGGTGGGGCATGAGGCTTGTTCTCCTGAAGGGAAAGTGCTGAAGCTGATTGCTGGGTGGCTGTTTTTGCATAGTAAGGGATACAACAGAAATCTGATCTGGATTCTAAAACGAACATTTTGAATGTAAGTTTTCTGTGTGTATATGTATATGTATATGTGTGTGTTGGAAATCAGGTAGTTAAAAATATTATCTATTTCCCCTGTGATAGTTATTAATACTAATGGTACAGCAACAATAATGAAATATGATGTTAATGATAATATGACTTATAAGTGTTCACTTAATTATTTTTAAGTGGGGCCTATAATCACAATAATAACAATGATTCTTATAGCTATGTGATATAAAACCCATTTTAGACTAAGTCAGTTGATTAAATGAAAAAATTAAAATGCAGAATTATTTGTGACTGGCATTTACATCTGAGGAAAACAGAGAAGAAATAAATACAAATATTTTCAGAGATAGCACAAATATACTTGAAAAAGAATTTCAGCTGAATTACTTATCCTCAAACATTAAGAGAAAAAAGGAAGGAGGAAAAGAGGCATAGCATAAAAAAAAAACAGAAAAAAATTAGACATTGCTGTTATAATAACAAGAAACAAATAGACAATACAACATAAAGTCAAAGCCAAAATGTTGATAACATTTAACAAATTCTGGTGATATGGGATTGGAATATATTAACATAGAACTACAGAACCTGGCAAAATTAGAAGTTTTGTTATAGAACAAGGAATAGGCTGTGAAGAATTTTGTTTGAAAGATACATCAGTGGCATCTCTTTAAGGCACTCTGTTAGGCTATCATTTATACACAGTGTGTCTCAAAATCAGGCATTCAAAAGAGTCATCTGGAAAAAACTTTCTAAAAAGACACACACCTCCTCTCCTCACTCCTCCTCCCCTACTCCTCCTCGCTCGGGCCACTCCCACCCAAGGAACAGAGAAATACATTTAGCACCTCTGAAGCAGAACCCCAGTACCTGCCCATCAAATACCATACTCAGGTAATTCTGTTGTGGGTGACTCATGGACTAATATTTGAGAAGTGTTAGTTTTCATTTTCCTTTAGTGAGGAAAGTAATTCTATTTTAAAATTTCAAATCACAATAAAAGAAAACACAAAGGCTATCATATGTGTAAAGATGTTCAAAAACATCTTTTAAGATGGTTCAGAGGGAGCATAATGCAATAGTTCTGGGAGCAGGAATTAGAGTTAAAAAGACCTGTATGTGGGCCTTGTTCTAGCATATCCTGGCCATGGGAACGTGAGTGCATGATTTAAACTCCTGGAGCCCTGGTTTCATAACCACTTCATAAAATGGGGATAGTAATACTCCATGCACAATATCGTGAGAATGAGAGAAGGTAAGGAACGGAAAACATTCGGCACAGTCCTTGGCACATTGTTAGTATTACTCTCTTCTTTATTTTAACTCTAATCATTCTATTTGGCATTATCTCTAACTGGTAAATCAATTCAAATATTTTAAGTAGATTATAAATTACTAGAAGTATGTCAGAGAATTATGCAATTTTTCTTGATAACTAGTAAGTGGGAACACAAACAAATTTAACTTTAAAGATTAAAAAACCTGTGATGTGGTTGAAATTATTCAAAACATAAGATAATGCAAAAAGTGTTTTGTATCATAATATATCACAAAATCATAACATTATATATCATAAAATTCACCAAAATTAAATTTCCTATACTATAATCGGACTTTAAAAATATTTCTGTCAGCACAAGAGTTTTGAAAACGTTTACTTTTTTTTTAAGTAAACAAAATGGAATGCAAGACCTACTTCTTGTGGAAGTAGACTTTAAAGGGAAAAGATACTGTGCATGGGCAAGGATAAGTATGGTCACAAAGTTATATAATATCTGCAGAAATTATTCTACAATGTCAGTATAATTACCATTTTGAAAACAGCAAAAGGGAAACACAAAAAGATGAGGCTATGTTTGGACATCATTAATACTTCAACCCACATTGACAGGATTCCACCAAGAAATTCATGCATATTGGAATAGACTCCAAACTTTTTGCCACACAAGCTGACATTAACTCTAAGAGCTTTGTTAATTTGGCAGGAAGTGTAATGTTTCATCAGAATCCTGACAATTTTTTGGCTCCCTATTAATGTTCTCATGGGCATTAGGACATTAGCCGAAATTCTGAACTGTTACATAGAATGATGATTTTATTGGGAGCAAACCTCAGAAGTATGCTCTTGCTTTTAGCATCAATCTAGTATCAGTTCACTCTTTAGCATACAAGCATTGTTTGGTTTCAATCTCTTGTCTCTTCAACAAGGATGCTATGAAGAAGAGGAAGATTATCATACTATCTTTTGGCCAATTTGAAGAGGCCTAAAAGTGTGCCCTCGTTCACCGAAATAAAGGGCCAACATTAGCCCATATGGTAACTTTGTGAGGATTGGATAAAAGATGACTCCTTCTCCAAAAGGATAGCACACCATATGCCTGGACTCGAGATTCGCCAAGTGGGGTGCAGGTTAGGATTCATTTTCATCTTTTTTCCTTGGCGGAGTGCCCTTGCCTAGACCCCAGCCTATATAACCCTGCAAGCCTGCGTAACCCGGGATCCCCAGTGGAGAGTGTCACTGGCTTGATTCTCTTGATGCCGAGTGATCTGAATGGGTCTGGGCATTAGTATTTCCTCAGGGTTTAAGCTACTCTAGGTGCATGCTGGGCACAGCAAGGGACCGGGTTTCTACAAGCTTCCCACTGCACAGCTGCCAGTGCCCACAGCTGCTTTGGCCCACAGCTTGTCTTGTGACGTCTCTGGCACATTTATGTGTTGGGGAGATCAAAGATGTGAATCCAAGCCAGCTAGAGGGCCATTTTTTGAGCATACAAATTCCCAAAGCTCATTAATATAGGCAACTCTTAGGCAGGCAAAAAAGCATAACAATTTTAATTCCCTCCCAACTATAACCTTTATCAGTTTTAGTCACTTAACTTTTTGTGTTTATCTATTTTTAGTGTTAATTTACTTGTTAATGGAGATAGCATAAAACTACTGGGTTATGAAGGATCTCAATAAATTCTAGATAAATGTTTCAATATTAAGATTGAACTACATTAAGTTTTGCCATCTGTGCAGGTCAATGAGCAGGAAGTTGGCTTGTGTAGTAAAAAGACTTGACTCAGATCTGGCATATGCAAACCCTGCACATTTCAAAGAAAAAGACTGCCCTGGTTGGCTCCTGCGAGATAATGTCTACCTGTTTGGAAAATTCTGCCGGATAAAAGTGTATTTGTATATCTAGGTTTTTGGGGCCATGTCAGATAGTTTATAGTAATGGTGTAGTTTATGAGAGAGGATTTGGGTCCTGCTGTGTCAATTTAACTTCTGCAGGGGCTGGAGGCAGAGTAATTAAAGTTAACCAAGTGACTGCTCCGTGTCTATGAGATCAGTTCCCAATAAAATCTTTGGAGAACAAAGCTTAGCTGAGCTTCCCTATTTACCAATATTCCATAGGTATAGTCCCACATCATTGTTAGGAGAATTAAATCTTGTTCACACATCTTTCCTAAGAGAGGACAACTGGAAGCTTGGCCCTAGTCTCTTGTGGTCTCTGCCCTACCCACCCTTTACCTTGCTGATTTTAATCTGTATCCTTTTGCTATGATAAACTGTAGCATGACTATAACAACTTTTCTGAATTATATGAGTCCTTCTAGTAAGTCTTAGGGAGTCTTGACACTGTCACTAGGGCCATAAAGGGTGGTCTTAGGGACACCTGACACAGTGATAAGGAATTTCCCATCTAACTTATATTTGAAGAATGAAATCAAATAAAATGCCATGATAATTTGGCAAAAAATAGAAACAGTTATTGTAGTCAGTGTTTTCAAATATATGGATAAATACACATTCTGATGGAAATGTAACTTTATATAGTTTTCTTTTGAAAAGCTTTTTTGTCCTTAACTTTGATAATTTAGAATTCACATATTTTTTATCTGATTATTGTACACTGATGGTTATTTCATTATAATTTATTATATAAAAATTTGGAAGTAGCCTAAATCTAATAGTTTTCAATAAGAAAACAGTTAATAAACTATGGTGGATACATACTGTTGAAATGTCATGTAGCTGTTAAAGTTAGATGTATATGCAATGAATGTGAAGATGTTAAGTAAAAAGAGCAAGTCTCATGGACGGTTTGTCCTTATAAACCCTTTTATGCTAAAACATATTCATGACCAGCCTGGGCAGCATAGGGAGACTTTGTCTCTACAAAAAAATAAAAAATTAAAATTATCCAGACAGGTGTGGAGGCGTATACCTATCGTCCTAATTACTCATGAAGATAAGGTAGGATGATTGCTTGATCCCAGGAGTTCAGGGCTGCAGTGAGCTATGATTGTGCTACTGCATTCCAGCCTGGGCAACAGAGAGTGAGACCCTGTCTCTAAAAGAATGAATAAATCAATAATAAATATTTCTATCTGTGAATATTTACACAAATGAGCATACACAGATACGTACACAAACATAGGTATCTCTAAAACATAATTAGGAAAAATGCAAAATGGATATTATTAGCAGTGGTTGCATCTGGAAGAATAGTAAGATTAATAGGGGATTTTGCAGTTTTCTTTTATACTCTATATTTATTTTTAAATTTGCACATGTGTTAATTTTGAAATTTAAATGTGTAAATTAAAATGAGGATTTTTTGTAGAGAGTCACTGAACGAAGAGTATAATACCCATCATGTTTTGAAAATACATATGTGTACCGAGAATTGGTGTAGCTCCTGGATACAAATGACAGCCACTGAGGCATGACAACTAGGGCAGCATCTCTTCTGCTTCTCTTGAAAAGTCCATTTTACTTTCGAGACTTTAGTTTGTTCATATGCAACATGATAGGATTCGAGTAGAGGACCTTACATAACTCTCCTACATCTAATTTGATGTAATTTTGTACTCCTTATTGCTAGAACTAAATGTATATGCAATTAGTTGAACAACGTTGGATTCTACATTCAAGATAAGGCCACAATGTTCCCTTAAAGAATTTGGGCCTGAGACAGAGATGGGATCACAAGTCTCTCTGGAGGCTGACATGGTATAAGCTTCTTGTAAAACTAGGTGCTCTCTGCTGTAAAGTTTTCTGCCATGTGACTCACATGGTGGGTCTTCAGAGAGAGAGAATAAATAAAAACCTAAAGAATAGCACAAGTGGAAAATGGTGAAATATTCTCGACATTGAATCCCTGGTTTGAATTCTTTCCAAGGCCTGGTAATACTGATGCCCTGGTTTTCTGTGAGGCATTCATTGCCTTTGTAATTCATTTCCCTTTTTGTTTAAAGTACTTCAGTTTTGATTTTGGTAATATGCTATGAAAAAGAATCTTATGCGAACATACATTCTCTTTCCTCTCCATTTCCACTTCCCTCTCTGTGCTCAAGAAAACTTCATATTCATCTATGTCACTTATGTAAGAGGACAGAGTAATATGTTAAATTCATTTATATCAAAATATTGGTGACAGTACAGTACGCATTTTAGAAGCATCTGTCATTTGTAAAAGAGATGATTTGACTTTTTGCAAAGGAATGTATTTCTAGTGGTATGATTTTGATTACTGAGACATCTGGGGCAGGATCTTACTCTGGCAGACAGAGAGGTTTAGCTTCTCCCTGAAACTGTGCAAAGGCCTGATATCTGCAGGCATTTACAAGGTTAGATTGGAGACTTTGTCAAATGAGGCTGATGATTGCACATTCTCCCAAAAAGGTGTTGGGTTTGATCTTACTACTGCTCCAATAATTTTGCTTTGTCTCCAGGGAAATAAACAGGAAAGTTTTTTGAATACCTTTGAATTCAAATTTGAATTTTTCTTTATTAGAAAGAACAACAATGGAAATTTTACTAGAATTAAGAAAATGATAGCTGTATTTTTTTTAAATTGAGATCATTAAAATCACGCTGCTAGCCTTTTTATTTCATTTGAGAGCTTTTGTAATTAAAATAATGTTCTCATTTAAATCATAGGCTTATAATTCCCAAAGAGACATTATTATCTATCCAAATATTGCAAAATGTAAACAAATTTCCACTAGAATGCCCACACAATAAAAAAGTAATTGCCATTATTATTTTTTGCACTGCTAAGTACTTAATAATACAATTTAATTGGATAATTTAAAGTTGTTAGCATAACAAAAGTACTCAAGATCACATAAAAGAGTACTTTTATGTGATTTATATTATAAATTTCAGGTTTATTAAACATAACTTTTGGTGTGTCTATATTATAAAATTGGAATCACAAGATGTTATATTTTCAGTTATTAAAAAAGATACTTGAGTAATGAACCTTACTTAGGTTTAAATATAAAGGCTCTAAATTTAGTACAAATGAAAAACTTACCTAGACTTCAGTTTTCTCATTTCTACAATAGGAGTAACAGCAGTTCCCTCAAACCATTTGTGATGAAGATTAAATTGAATCAGGAAAACAAAGTGTCTGAGACTGTTACATCACTCAATAAACATTATTTCTCTTCATTATACATTATTAATTCCAGTGATGTAGTTATTTTTTCTGTTATTCTATGTTTTATGTTGTAATTTTGCTAAGACTGTCTAAAATAGATATCTGAAGCTACCACTTTGGCAATCAAGGTAAGATGTGTAATTTATGTCTTAATATATATGTAGTGTATGTAGTTTAGTATTATCGTGTGTTCTTTCAGAGCTACTGAACCAGGTGTTCTGAATGAAGGTCTTTGGTAGAGCTCTTGATGACAAAAGAACAGAAGAAACAACCAGAAATCAATTCAAGAGAATGTTACTGTTGGTGAATACGGTTATCTAATTCTCTTTGGTTCTTAGTAGGCAGTGAAGATTAGAAAAGAGTTTTACCCACTTTTGGAGAGCCTAAACAGAAGCATGGCTGATCCAGCCCCATCCAGTTGTGCCCTCTCCCACCTACCAAGGCAGCAGTCATGGGACAGGAACCCTTGGGAATTTTACCAACCTGCCCATTGCTTAGGATATTTTGGTATTTCTCCTGGTTAAAAAAGGCCCAAGCATAAATTCCATTGCTACCATCACAGCTATCTCTCTCCTACAAACACCACCTACTGGCCCGTAGATCAACTTACAAAGCCCATTACAACTTCTGCAGACATAATTGCACAACACTCAGGTAGTAGACAAGCTTTTAATTATCTCAGCTACCACCATCCCCCACAAATACCCCAGCTACTCAGGAGGCCCTGATTCTGCTCTTTCAGTCATATATTACTACTATAGCTGGAACTCGAGAAATCCAGCACACTAAGGCTACCTATAACCATGAAAACCATACAGAGTCTATGCCACTCTCCTACCAGTCCTGCCAGGGCTGGTGCTTGTGCCTGGCATTGGGAGAACTGGGAGGCATGGATGGCATGACCACACAGCTCCGTGCAACTTCACTCCCCACACTGGAGCTGAGAGCTGAGCTCAGGTCACTCTGTGTTCCACAGACAAGCACACTGCCTAAGAAAACAAAGAGCTTCTTCCAGTAAGCAAGTCAAGCATGAACTCTTCTGCTACCACCATAACCATCTCTTATCTGCAATTACCACTTACTGGACTAGAGGTTGAACCACACACTCCAGTACAAAACTGCTGGCTCAAATATAATACATAACAATGGGGAACAAGATGAGTATCTTGAGACCTCAATCATCCCAGCCTTACAGGAGACAGTGAGTTTGCTCACTTACCTAGCACATTGCTACTTCAAGCAGGATTTGAAAAAGCCACCACACAAAGTCTATCTATAACCAAGAAACTCACACAGAGGCATTGCCACTGAAGGTATTCAGAACCAAAGACAACCCTACACAACATGCAACATAGCCACATCTTTAAGAGGGAAAAAAATCATATCCAAAATTAAGTAAATTCAAATATGAGAAGAAGAGATAGTTTGTCCAGATGAGAAAGAACTAGATAAACAATTCAAGGAGTACGTAGAAACAGTGTTACATCACCCCCAAAGGATCATACTAACTCTCTAGCAATGGACTTTAAACAAAATTAAATCTGTGAAATACAAAATAAAGCATTCAAAATATTGTTTTTAAAGAAGCTCAATGAGGTTAAAAAGAAAGTTGAAAACCAATACAAACAAATCAGAAAAACAATTCAAAATATGAATATAAAATTTACTAAAGAGATAGATATTAAAAAAAGCAGAACTTCTAGAAAGGAAAGACTCATTGAAAGAATTAAAAAATACAGTTGAAAGCCCTAACTATAGAATAGAACAAGCAGAAGACAGAATTTCTGAGCTTAAAGAGAGGTTGTTCAAGCTCTGAAGTTAACGCAGTCAGACAAAAATAAAGAAAAACAAACAAACAAAGCCTTTGAGAAATATGTAAAGCATCCAAACCTATGCATGATAGGTATTTCTGATTAAGAAGAAGATAAAATAAAAAGTGTGGAAAATCTACTGGTATAAAGATGGACACAGATAAATGGAACAGAATACACAACCAAGAGACAAGGCCACATACTTGTAACTAACTGATCTTTGACAAAGTAGACAAAAATTTATGCTGGGAAAAGAATATCTTATTCAATAAATGGTGCTGGGAAAATTGGATAGACATAGAAGAATGAACCTGGACCCATATCTCTCACCATATACAAATTTAACTCAATGTAGCTTAAGGAGTTAAATGTAAAGCCTTGAACTATAAAAATTCTAGAAGAAAACCTAGAAAAAACTCTTCTGGACATTGGCATAGACAAAGAATTATGATGAAGACCTCATAGGCAAATGCAACAAAACCAAATATAGACAAATGGAATTTAATTTAATTATAAAGCTTCTGCACAGTGAAGGAAATAATCATAGGAGTAAATAGACAACTTATAGAATGGGAGAAACATATTCCCTATCTATTCATCACATAAAGGATTGATATTAAGAATCTACAATAAATTCAAACAACTCAATAAGAAAAAAACATCAAAACTTGGGCAAAACACATGAACATTTTTCAAAAGAAAACATACAAATGGCCAAGAAACATATTAAAAAATGGTAAACATCACTAATCATCAGAGAAATGCAACACCACAATGAAATATCATTTTGCACCAGTTAGAATGGCCATTGCTCTAAAGTCAAAAAACAGTAGATGATGAGGATGCAAAGAAAAAGAAATGCTTATTCACTGTTGGTAGGAATGTAAATTAATAAACCCTTTATAGAAAACAGTATATAAATTTTTCAACAAATGAAAAATAGAACTTCCATTCAATCCAGTAATCTCAGTAGTAAATATCTACTCAAAGGAAAATAAATTATTATATAAAAAGATACCTACACCCACATGTTTATTGCAACACTATTCACAATACTAATGATATGGAATGAATCAACTGATGATTGAATTAAAAATGTGTTACATATATAACAAAATACTACTCAGCCATAAAAAAAAATAAAATTATATCTTTTGCAGGTACATGGATGGAACAGGAGGCCATAATCTTAAGTAAAATAATTCAGAAAAGGAAAGTAAAATATCACCTGTTCTTGCTTATAAATGGTAGTTAAATAATGAATATACATGCACATAGAAAGTGGAATAAGAGACATTGGAGACTTGGTATGATGGGAGGAAGGGAGGGCAGGAGAGGGGTGTGGGATGAGAATTACCTAATGAGTACCATGTACACTAATTGGGCAAGGGTCACACAAAACACTAAGTCTTTCTCACTATGCAATATATCCCTGTAACAAGTCTGCTCATGTATCTCATAAACCTATTAAAAAATGACTGCATATATATATATATTAAATAGCCAAAATATTTTAATTTATTGAAGTACTTTATTTGAAAATTCTATTAAAATATTTGTATATAAGTTTTCAAATTCATTTAATGATGAATAAGAATTTTTATGAGAAACAGAATGATTCATAAACTTTATTAGAAAAAGGCAGAAATGGAAGCAAGTGATTATAATAAAATGTGTTATAAGATTTTTAAAAAGGTAGAGGGAGCACAGCATGATAAATGAAAGATAGGAAAGTGGCTGAAATAAGCCTCGAAATTTCATAGTGTTTGGTTGTCATTCTATAAAAATACAAAATGAGACTAGTCCCCTGCTCAGAAATGTAATACCTGTGCATTTCTCAAATATTGGTGAAATGTTAGAGCAGTGTCTCCTACCGACAGTCATTAATGACTCTAATAAATAGGAGACCTTAATTCAAACAAACACATTATTCCAAATGACAGAAGTATAAGCATGACTAATTAATGAATCTGCTAATATTTGTTCCCTATTTATGAAAACATTATCCTGAGTTAGAACTAATTACCTGTACACATACCGCAGAAAATGTACCCATATCTCTAAAGCCAGGTATTTCATGTCATACTTCATATAGTAATGGCATTCTGTTATTTTAGAGATGTATACACAAATGCCAGTTCAGAATAATATAATAAATTATAAACATATTAATTTACAAATTATATTGCAAACTAAGGAGGGCATTTTTTTCAAATTTGAAAGCAAGATTCAAAGAGCTCTTCTGATTTATGTACTTATTATAATTCCTTGGAGAATGAAACATGATATGAAAAATAGAGATGACTTAGCACTTACAATTTTATAATGCACAAAGCGCAAGCCCAGGCCCAGGCGGTCTGTCATCAGGGCAGTTCTAAATGCTGGTGAGCTTTTTGTTCCATTTAAGTTCATTTTAACAATTTGTACATAAATTAGAAGACCTCTTTGACTCCTTAACAAGAACATGATCAAAATTTCATTTTCAGAAAAGATAAAAAGACACTTTATTTACATTTTACTTCCCTAAAACTTAACAATCCGAAAACTGATAGAAGGAGTAAAAGAATATTTGCTTTATTATGTCAAATTATTTGATTATTTGGTTTTTTTTTGTATGTTAGTAAAAGTATTTTTTCTCTTTTATTTGCTTTATACCTTGCTTTACAAAGTTATGAAGTTCACAGCTTCATATCCAAATGTAAGAAGGCAATTTGCTTATAAACATTTTTGCAATCAAGTGTCATCTGACTTCATTCCTCTAATCCATATTCAATATAAAAAAAATTTCAGAAACCAAGGGTGCTGGAGCAGCTCTGAGGCACACAATTCTCTTTAACAGGGGAATGATCTTCAACAACATTTCCTTCTTGACCCCCTTCTCTCCCAATTTATTTGTGTTACCACCTTGAAGTCGGATCAAATCTGGGAAACTTCGGTCACTATGTGACCCAGTAGGCTGGGGGTGAGGAAATTAGAGGTTACCGTCTGATTGCATTTTCGCACGTCTGGGCAGTGAGCTAAGAAAACCTTAAATGCTCTGTTGCATGGGCGCCTTCCTGCCCTGCCTGAGGATATGTCTGAAAAGATGAGAGTCATGGATCCTTGGTAGAGCAGGAAAAGGATATGTGAGGGTTGGATAATTGGAAACTTTTGAGAGTATTAAAGACTGATAGAATCAGTAAGAACTATGTTTTGGGTTTAGCTTTGGTAGAATCATGTGCCTGTATGTGTGTGCATGTGTGAAAGTTCCTTTGTATGCGTGTATATGCATGGACATCTGTACTTGTAATGTTTTTCTTCATTTCATCAAAGTTTTTTTTTTTGAAGCAGTGGCAATAATGTCTGTTTCATGAACATGTAAAATTCTTTCTATTCAAAAAGTGCGCAAAGGACATGAACAGAAACTTTTCAAAAGAAGACAGAATAATGGCAGATGGAAGGGGGGAGGAGAGTATGGGTATATGCATACATAATGAGTGCGATGCGCACCATCTTGGGTGCGCACTGACATGCTTGAAGCTCTGACTTGGGGGAGGCAAGGGCAATGTAATCCAAACATTTGTACCCCCATAATATGCAGAAATAAAAAAAGAGAAAAGAAAAAAAAAGAGAACCATTCTAGCCCTGTGTTGAGAAAAAAAGAGACCATAATCATTTCGGCTGCTTATTGTTCTGTGCTGTTACTTTTAAGTGTCTTCAAAGTTATGAGGAACTTTGGCTATTTGTTAAGCCTTCCATGACATCGTGACTGATTATAGTCCATTATAGTCCTCTGCTTCTTCTCAGAGAAGAGCTGTGGCTCAGGGGTCTGTGTTGATGCTGGTATTTAGTAGCCTAATGAAGAAAGGAAACCATTAAATGACCGACAAAACCTGCCTCATTTCTTATAAGTTGTTGGAGGCCATTTTTAGAATGTTATTTTTAATTACTTGTGCCTATTCTAATGGCTCAAAGCGAAGGAAACCACAGTACAAATCCTTGTGTGTGCATATGCTGGTGTTTTAATGGCAGTTTGTTCTGATAAAATATCGGTCACTTCATGTTTTATGTGAAAGTTATTAGGTTCAAAATATATTTTCGCATGTTACTCTACTCAGTTATAAAGCAATTAAACACAATGCAAACAAATCTTAAAGAGCAAAGAATGATTTTGACCCGATGTTACTTAAATTTGAGAGGAAGTCATTACTTATTACAGCACTGCTGTTTCATAGGAAATTTTTTTTTCCCTCAAAGGGTTAGCAGTTGAGTGTTTTAGATTCTGATCTACCTATGATTTATAGGCAACTTGGCAGTGTGCTCAGAAAAGTGATGAGTTTAAGTGATTAGTTATTAGTTTAAGTGATTATTTACCTAACAATGGTTATTTGTTTTAAGATACAAAATAATTTTGCATTTGCAGTGATATTCTTCATCCGTACTGTGGAACTATTTAGTATGCTCTTGGTATATATTTAAAAATTCATGCATTTCCTCTATTATCCCAAAATAGTTATTGAAGTGTGAGTAACTTAAACAATTTAATAATAAAAATAATACATTAAAAAGAATCCGTGGGTATTTTATTCTACATCATGGCAAATGTAGAAAACATGACAAAATTCTTGTCATTCAAACTTTGAGTGGGAATAAGAAAATAAATAATGTCTGTGAAAATTCAGGAATCCAGGAAAGCTTACAATGGTAGCGTTAAGCCACAATGTGGTTTTTTTTTTTAGAATTCTAGAAAAAGCAATATATGTGAATATGCAAAAAAATATTTTAAAAAATAATTTATTCACATTCTAATACTCTCCTCTATTTCTCTTCCCTGCATCAAAATATGTTGGCCAAAATATGTTTTAAAAAATATTACTAGAAGGCAAAAAGAGTCCAACATCTAAGTTGTACCTAAAAAATAAGGAAGGTGACTGGCCTGTTCCAGAAGCCAGTTATAGCAATAAGAAAAGCAAAAATAAAAGTGAGATTGGGATTTGATCAGTTAATGCTAGGCAGTAGCTAAGTTAGAAAATTTCCATTATGAGATACTCTAAAATGAACAGAGTGGTGTTTCTTTCTGAGTTCTTTATATTTTACAATATAATTTGATGTTATTTCATATAATCTAATTTGAACTCCACAATATTTCTGTTAGTTGTATAATATTTTATCCTCTTTTGCTGTGCTTCAAGATCTACAGGTAAGCTCTTGACACCACAGTTACACTGTGGAGAAACTGGTCCAAGGTTGCTGAATCAGGAGTGAAGCCTGGGTTCACTTACTTCTGAAGGGAGAAAATCAAACACATAGTTTTAGTAAGCCAAAAGTTCTCAAACTTCTTGGTGTATCAAAATTACCTGCAGGGTTTGTTAAAACAGACTACTGGGCCCTCTACTTCCAGAGCTTTGGATTTAGTAGATTTGGGGAGGAGCCTGACTATTGGCATTTCTATCAGTTTTCAGGTAATGCTTATGTGCTGGTCCCAGGATCACACTATGACAACCTCTGAACTAAGCCTTTTAGTTCTTGTCAATCAGTAATAGAAGAGTAAGTGTTTCTGAATGCTCTTGTTTAGACAGAGGAAGCACTCTTACTTCTGGATATATGATAACTGTACTCTATACTTTCCATTACTCAATAAGTTTTTTTTATTTTTTATATTTTTTACTCCTTTGAAATAAGATATTTTTTCTTTCTTTTGAATTGAATATAATTTGTTCAGTATTTTTGTCTTTGGAGACAGAGACAAAGATACACACACACACACACACACACACACACAGAAAGAAATGTGTTTCATTCATTGAAAGAATCCTGCCCTAGATGTCTTAAATCAAATCAGCTATATTTGCTTTGTTAAATATAATGTAAATATACAGATATTTTTGTTAGTAATTATTTATTTAATTGACTTTAATTCTTCAACCTACTACTTGGTAACCTTGGTCCAGTTACCATCCTATCTACTTGTTGGTAAAATGGAAATAATAACAATAGATTCCTGAGGCTGTATGAGTATAAAATGTAATATGTATAAAATTAGTTCATGCATGTGATATATTTATATATTGATAATGACATATATTGCATATAAAAAATCATAATTGCACATATGTACAAAATATGTTCAAAATCACAGTTGGGTAATTTTTATTTCAGCATAATATGGGGGTACAAATGTTTAGGTTATGTATATTGCCTTTGCCCCACCAGAGCTTCAAGCACGTCCATCCCCCAGTCGGTGCACATTGCACCCATTAGGTGTGAACATCCTCATCCCCTTCTCCTCCCTTCCACCTGCCTGATATCCTGTGAGTATTATTCCTGTATGTGCACTTAGGTGTTGATCAGTTAAAACCAATTTGGTGGTGAGCACATATGGTGCTTATTTTTTCATTCTTGGGATACTTCACTTAGTAGAAGGGGTTCCAGCTCTATCCAGGATAATACAAGAGGTGCTATATCATCATTGTTTTTTGTGACTGAATAGTACTCCATGGTATACATATATCACATTTTATTAATCCACTCATGTATTGGTGGGCACTTGGGTTGTTTCCACATTTTTGCAATTGAGAATTGAGCTGGTATAAACATTCTAGTGCAGATATCTTTTTTATAAAATTCTTTTGTCCTTTTGGGTAGATGCCCAGTAATAGGATTGCTGGATCAAATGGTAGTTCTACTTGTATCTCTTTGAGGTATCTCCATATTGCTTTCCACAGAGGTTGTACTAGTTTGCAGTCCCACCAGCAGTGTATGAGTGTTCCTATCTCTCCACATCCACGCCAACATTTATTGTTTTGGGACTTTTTGATAAAGGCCATTCTCACTGGGGATAAGTCGTATCTCATTGTGGTTTTGATTTGCACTTCCCTGATGATTAGAGTTGTTGAGCAATTTTTCATATGTTGGTCATTAGTTTATATCATTTTGAAAAGTTTCTGTTCATATCTTTTGCCCACTTTTTGATAGGGTTGTTTGAGTGTTCCTATCTCTCTGCATCCATGCCAACATTTATTGTTTTGAGATTTTTTGATAAAGGTCATTTTCACTGGAGATAAGTGATATCTCATTGTGGTTTTGATTTGCATTTTCACAATTGCAAAGGTATGGAAACAACCCAAGTGTCCATCAATACATAAGTGAATTAATAAAATGTGATATATGTATACCACAGAGTTCTACTCAGTCAAAAAAAACAGTGGTGATCTAGCACCTCTTGTATTATCCCAGATAGAGCTGGAACCCATTTTACTAAGTGAAGTATCCCAAGAATGAAAAAACAAGCACCGCATGTACTCACCATCAAATTAGCATTAACTGATCAACACTTAAGTGCACATATAGTAATAACATTCAGTAGGTGTCAGGCAGATGGAAGGGGCGAGGAGGGGATGGGTATATACACATCTAATGGGTGCGGTGAGCACCGTCTGGGGCATGGACATGCTTGAAGCTCTGACTATGGTGGGGCAAAGGCAATATATACAACCTAAACATTTGTACCCCTATAATATGCTGAAATAAAAAAAATAAAAAATAGAAAAGATATTAGAGGTAATTTAATACAACAGCCAACTGGCAGGGTTACTGTTGGTTCTAAATGAGTAACAGGTATTTAAATGTTCTTTTCAAGCATTTATTTTAAAAAATCTTGTATAACAGTATAAACTCCAGAGACCCTTAAGTGTCATACATTTCTCTCATTTAGAAATATCTCTGCCTAAAAATTACAATAAAGAAATACTGTGTTCCTTATATAAATTTAGATGTAATCATAATTTTCCATTATCTGTGAAAAATATGTAGATTTCTCTCAGTTGTTTTTCTTTTTGTACCATTGGTTAGTCAATTAAAATTGTATTGGGGTTATGTCATTTAAGAGAGTGTAAATAAATTCTTAATATTTAATATATCAATTTCTGAGAAAAATTATACCTTAAGATATATTGATCTTTGTTTCTCAATATAATCATTAGTTTAATGACTGAGACAACTGAACATTTATGCTATTTTACATGTCATGCTTGTTATTTTATCTTCTTGTTATTCCTTGCTTGCATTAGTCATTGATGCATATCAGACTACCCCAAAACTTAATATCTTAAAACAATGATTTTTTAATTCTCATGATTTTGTGGGTTGTCGAGGCAGTTTCTTCTATGATTTCAGCTGGGTTCACTCATGCTGCTGCATTTAACAGGAGGCAATGCTGCACCGGAGCTGGCTCCTTGCAGCTCATGAGAGCTGATGGTTGCGGAAATTCTGTAAACCAGGTAATATAACATTGATGGCTTGAAATTGACCATGATGGATGTCTTTACACAAAAAAGTGCCAAATGCTACGAGTCAGGCTTTTTCCCTCCCATTGAGCTGTGATATTAAACATTGACCAACACACCACCTATCAGAGGGCTGGCTTTGAAGTGAAGGGTTCAAGATGGCTTCACTAATGTGTGTCAGTTGGTGTTGGCTATTGTCTGAGGTACCTGGGTTTTTGCACATATAATCTCTCATATTCTAGAAGTATAAGCTGACTTTCTTACCTGGCAGTTTCAATGCGATATTCTAACAGGACAGAAACAGAAATTGCAATCTATCTTAAGAAGTCACTTAACATTGCTTTTGTCACATTCCACTGGTTACTTATGTAGCCTCTCTGATGCTTAGCTCCCTTTTACCTATAAAATTGAAGTAGTTGGCTAATAGCTTTTACAATAAGAATTAAGTAATAAAATATATGTGAGATACTTATGACAGTAACTGGCAAATTAAAAATATTCAGTAAATGTCAGTTATCATTATTACTGTATACCCTATATCCTTAAAATATCTATCAGTCACCTCTTTAATCTCATTGCCACTATCTAGTAAAAGAAGCCCTATTTAATTACTCTCACTGTACCTGGTCTATAGTAATTCAGTCTCAGCACCTGTAACTATAAACAAATATTAATGTTTGTTAATTTGCCACATTTCCACTTTTAGACTATAAACTGCATAAGACTTAAATTGCTGTTTTCCTTCATATTTTTATTATGAAAATTCAACATTGTCTAGGATAATCATCCAATAAAAGTTTGTTGAATTAGTTTTTCTTTTAATGTTAATGAGAATGCTTAACCTGTTAAATATTAATTTTAAGCTATTGATATAGATTTGACAATGTACTCCTAAAGCAAAAACTCAAAAACATTATTGAACTAAAGTAAATGATGAAATAATTCAAATACCTTGAGTGATAAATCTACAGTATGGGTAACTTAAAATCAAATGGTCAATGGACAAATGTCGAAATGTGAGAGGTAGTATTGTTAGGTGTTCAGACTCTTGATACGTGTTGACTGTAAACAAATCCCAACTCAACAGCTTTTGCTGTGACTGTGGTAAAGTTACTTAGACTTTCTGTATTTTAGTTTTCTGTATTGTAAAATGAATATAAGAATACTTCTTATCTTAGAACATTATTGTAAGTATTTAATAAGTTAGTGTATATAAAGTAATAAAAGACTAGTTGTCACATAGTGACTTCCATATAAGTTTTCTCTAGTATTATTTATTATTATATTTTCTGATATTCTGTTCTGGAAATATTTATTCTAAGAAATAACATTAGTATTACAGATTTAAGTAAATTTTAAAATGTTGCTTCATGCCATACTTTCACAAAGTTGAGTGTAATGTAACTAAAGTTTTTCTTTTTATAAGTATGAAACACTATCTAAAATTTCCCATAATGCATTTTGATGATATTTTCACTTTAAATATAGAATACATATCTATATCTATAATGCTGTTTTATTATCTGACAAATATTATCTCACAATATAAACATACATGTTTATGAATTCTATGAAAGGAAGACAAGTGAAAGTCATCTAACCTCCTGACCTTTTTTGTTTATTGAATGTTCCTTAAGAACTATTTTGCACAGTGGTTTTTATAAAACCCTAAATTATTTCTTTTGCTTAGTCTTGCTGTCTCAACTATATGCAACCTATCTTTTCTTTTTTAATTTTTTAATCTCCTTTTGCCTTTCCTCTCTTTTATGTAATTTTTTAAAAGTTATTCATCACATTAACTTAGGTTTTAACAGAGAGCTTCTGTTATTTACTATTAAAACATTAAAAATTGTTTCAGCACCTATGTTGTACCCAAACATTTTTTACCACAGTGCTCCCTCCAGT
The DNA here is from genome assembly GCA_963575035.1 of Avahi laniger. Taxonomy (NCBI): domain Eukaryota; kingdom Metazoa; phylum Chordata; class Mammalia; order Primates; family Indriidae; genus Avahi; species Avahi laniger. The sequence continues at coordinate 7,703 of CAUYSK010043818.1, read as the reverse complement.
GCTACTTATACTTTAGACTGTCTTCTGGCCTGTTGCCTTTTGGTCTCCTTCTCGTGCCCTTTCATCTAATCTTAAATCTATTATTTTGCCTTTATATAGAAACCATGTTTCCTCAACTTTTAGGACACTACTTGAAATTTACTTGTGTTGCTTTGACTTTTATAGATACTATTTGCAATTTACTTCTGTTTTATGTAGTATGTATTGTTTAGATGTAGGATATTTCTCATCTCTCTCTCTCATATGTTTTCCTTTTCCCATGCCACAGAAAATTACTTAGTCCCTTTTTTTCTCATTTTATTTTTTGCATCTATAATTTTTCTTTATCCTTAAAGAATGAGAGTCCTCTTTGAGTTTAATATTTCAGAAATAAAAAATACTTCAGAAATAAGATGATTGTTTTTTAGATTTCTTTCATTTTGAACTGGAGTATGTTTACGGATCATCTTTAGGGCCAACTATAAAACATGTTAACAATGTAGTCACTGAGCTGGTTATTTGTCTATTGACACTTATATTTGCTCTCAACCTTTTGTGATATCCCTTTATTACAGGGAGCTGGAAGCCTGAAAACTTTATTTCCATTGATCCTTTGCCATCTTGATTACTTAGGTTTTGCCAGAGGGAGACAATAATACAGGATTGGAAGGTGGGAATAAGGCAGGAGCTCTTTTTATTCTCTGTATCTTGTGGTGCCTCTGGAAGGGGCAGCAGGAGATTGAGATATCTCCAGTGGTTCCGGTACACAAAATGTGCACTGACTGAGTTGCTCAGTGCAATCAATAGTAGCCCATCTGTTTCACAATCCATGTAATAATCATTCCCATCATAACAGTCAAACAAAATAACCATTTTCTGCCTGCCTCATAAGACTTGCCTTTAATTTCACCCAGCTTATGTACAGTTTTGCATTCGAGGACATGAAGCAGAAATAGCACATTACTCACTGGTAACGAAGTCACAATTTTCAGAGGACAAGTAGATTAACAAAACAGATTACAATCATTGAAGGCCTATTTTTGAGTCCACTTCTTTTGCAAATACTGTGTGTGTTAATGTTTGTTTGGGAAATAAAAGCTAATATAGTGGTATCAAGCAGACGGTAATATGAAGCAAGGAGCTGATGACAGAGACATTGGAGGGACTGGAGAGCTAAAGGAAGGGGATGCTGGAAAAGGAAACTGGGGATGATGAGGGTATGGTGGGCAGCAGTCAGGGTGTGACATCATCAATTGCCGGAGTCTGTAAGATTATACCTTCTCCCAACCTGCTGAGGGTGTTGTCCCTGCCGCTTCTGCGGCTGTTGATGCTTCATGAGAACTAGGCTGGCCTCCCTGCTACAGCTGCTGGTGATGTCACCGCTGACTCTGCTGAAGCCACTGTAGCAGTCACTGAGTAGGCAATACAAGAAGCAGTAAAAATGCCTTTTTTTTCCTTTTTCTTGCCAGTACCCCCATGATGAGACCTGTCTCACTAATTCATTTTAAAATGTTGGCTTTTGCACCTACACTGGGCTGGTGATCGTACAATGTAGTAAAGACAGGCGAATGAGCAAAGTAGAGGTGGTCTCTGCCTTTCAGGAACCTGGAGAATAGAGATAGTAAACACATACTGTTAAGTTGTAGCATGTAGGAAATCCAGTACCACCTAAGTGCAACAGAACTTCTCTGGTTTTCTTCATCAGAAAATAAAATAAATAAATAAATAATATCAACCTTCAGAGTTTTTGTAAAAAATAAAGAAGCCAAAACATGAAAAAGTACTTTATAAACTACAATATCCTATATTGACCAAACACAAAAATTTTTATCATTTGTGAAGGCACCAAATATTACTTGAAATGTTGAATTAAATTTTCACTAAGCCTTGAGGAACTGCCACTCCATTCTGTAACGGACAAATATTTTACATTTATACCAAAATGGAAGCATTGTCTTTACTGCAATCTTTTGATTTCATGTTTAAAAAATAGTCATTAATTTCATCCATGCCGATGTGATTTAAAGAGAGTGCATTAGCTTTTCCCACCTAGTGGATGGATTAATGCCATACTGGCATTTGTCTGTGCAGCGTAATTCAAGGTACAGCAGCACCGTAGAGATGGCTATTTTATAATTGCTCTGTCCAGGCTACTTTATCTACTTGTAAGTGATAGGGTCCAGTCATTCTTGCCTAGGAAATGGAGGAAGAAACAAGATTTATTTTCCTAAGTATTTTTCTAAAGATCTAACACAGACACCAAACCTTGCACTAAATATGGAGAATATGAATATGCATACAATCATGTCCCTGCTTTTAAGTTGTTCACAGTTTACTGTGAAGTATGTGTAGGGGAAATGATTGTTTCTAAACAATATAGAAAGTCCTCTGAAAACAACAGGAATTCTATTCTAGAGACAATAGGTTTTCAAGAATTTTTGTTTCGTTCCACACACTGGAAAGCTAGAGCATTTTCCACGCCAGACAGAAAAACTTGGAAAAATGCCACCATTTCCTGGGCAATGGAAATGAAACAGGACAAGTACACGGGAAGGCATGGATCCCTCTCTCCCATTTGAAGGAACAGTCTCTTTGGCAGGAGTCAGAAGGAAAAGAACAGTAAGAAAAGGGAGTTTGGACAGAGAAGAAGTGAGTGAGTATGTGAGGGAAAAACAAATCCAGCAACCTTTCTCAGTTGAATGGCAATTTCAGTTTCTATTACAAATCCAATGGAAAACAGTGAATTTTAGTTTTAAGTAGTACTGACTGGGCACAGTGGCTCACACCTGTAATCCCAGCATTTTGTGAGGGCAAGTCAGGAGGATCACTTGAGACCAGGATTTCAAGATCAGCTTGGACAACACGGTAAGATCCTGTCTCCATGAAAAAAATTTAAAAATTAGCCAGACATGGTGGCACACACCTGTAGTTTCAGCTACTTAGAAGGCTGAGGCTGGTGGATCACTTGAGCCCAAGAGTTTGATGTTACAGTGAGCTATGATTTTGCCTCTGCACTCCAGCTTGAGTGACAGAGTGAGACTCTGTCTCTAAAAGAAAATTAAATTAAAATTAACAAAAATTAAAAAATAAAAAAGGAGTACAATTATTTTTGTTGTAAGGCAACTATTTGAAGTCAGGGAAAATCTTTGCATTTGCTTTCCAATTTAACTTACAGTTTTCATAACTATCTGAGAAGTATTAACTAGCAAGTATTAGGGAGAGTAACCTCTGCTTGTACACTAAAAATATTGGTTTTATCCAATAGATATTTGTATGCTTTTAGAAAATGCCTCAAATTGCAATTCTCTGTGGTTATTTTGAGAATATTGCTTAAGTAATATTGAAATTTAACTAGAATTCTTAATAGTGTGCTAATGCTTTTATTTAAGCAGTTCCAATTCTGAATGGAGTGCAAAAAATCCCCCAGGTAGGAAAGGGAGACTCAGGGGACAGATGTTGGTCCATAAATGAACACACCACACATGACTTAACTGGCAAGGTCAGTAGATCACCAAACAGAAATACACATGAAGTTATTTTATAAACTATTGAGTACAATGCTAACATTGTAACCCTTTTTCAGTCCTAACATGCAACAGATTAAAGAAGGACAATATGAACTCAAGCAACGTTTTTGTAGATATTAAGTTTGCCTGTTTTGACTATTTTGACCAAGGCTGATATTTTGAGCAATTTCAGAACTTGACTTTGCTTTGATAGCGTGTTAGTGATAAAAATCCTTTCATTTGTAAGAAAATATTATTTCAAATTAGATATCTTAATTTTATTTTATATCTTGTATATTGTATTTTATTCTATAGTGAGAAGATCACTGACTTTGTAGTTTTCTAGAACAATATTTGAAATTGATCTTTAAATTTTCTTTGCTTAATGACCTTACACAAGTTTTTTAATCTCTCAATTTTTCAGTCTCCAATCTGAAAAATAGAGCCAAGTGTATCTATTTCACAGGAGGGTGGAGAATGTATAGAATGTTAAACATTGACTGGCATGGCATATTTACCTATTTTTAAAAATCATCATCAGGGACCTCATGAATTTATACCTCTGATGAAAAATTTAAACAGATAAGGCTTTGGAAATATTTTAAATTATTTTTACATTAAAAGTTCCTTAATTCTTACTATGGAATAAATTTTACTTCATGTTTAATAATTACATTACTAAATTAAAAAACAAATGTTGTGATATTTAAGCAGACTACAGTTGTCATATGTCTATACCATCATGAAATCATATACATTTAGGGTTAATCATTTCCATTTTCAGTTAGCTTCTGTTAGGATCTCTGTAACTAAGTTATTTTACAATTCTGTCCTGGAAAAAATAAACTGGATGGGACTCAAAATAGAGTGACAAGAACCCTGATTTGGACTTAAATGCTCATTTTAGAATCTTTTCTCTATATTTTTTAAATCTATGATATTGAGCCATCAGTATACTTATGTCTTCATCCAGGGATCCTTTGGTAGTCTCTGGAGGAGGCCAAGGGACCTTCCTGGCCATTTATCATGCATGATGTTTTGTTGATCTGTGAACATATGGGCTTCATTATTCTCATTAGGAAAGCAAAATGACAAGGTTTAAACTGTGCCATTCCCAGAAAATGATTTATTACAAAGGAATAAACAAATACAAATTCTTTTTAGTCTTTATATCTTGCACTATATCATAAGAATTTATTTTGCTGATTGTTCCGCAATATATTAGTAGATACTAGAGTATAGAAGTTGCTTTGCCTTTTAGTTCCCCAAATAAAAAAGGAAAAGTTATAATTATATTTGGATTTCTTCACTGATAATCATTTTGGGTACTAAAAGAGCAGATGGTTCAACCTAAGGGTAAGAAACATTGACAAGTCTTTGTCCGTGAAATTAGACTGGTGGGAAATTTCATCTATTACTTTTAAGACAAAACAGGGTCTCAAAGTTTGCCTAGACTTTTGAAATAATTCAAAGATAGATCCTTCACCAGCAGAGAATTGAGAAATCAATATTGATAATATTTCTTCAAAAATACTGTCTGGATAAAAATCGAAGCACTTTGCACATTATCTTCTTTGATTTTTTGTGCTCATCCATTAAAATTCCATATATTTCATTTACTAAGTTAAAGTTAGTCTGTTAAATACTCTGTGGCCTGAAAAGAAGACAGACATTTCTCCAGATTTTGGTAAAAATTTTCTTAAAACATGAAACTTACAAAGATGTTAAAATATGAACTAAAAAATGCTTTGGTGGAGTCAAATGTTCCATATGTTCTAATGTTATATGTGAATAAAATTACCAACTGAAGCAATTCTCCAGCAGAATCTCTAGCAGAAAGCAGGTTGGTGTCCTCTTATTCAATTCAATTCTGACACTATACCTGGCAATAGCATCAGATCTCACAGGTCGAAGGCTCCGTCCCACAAGATTGCCCCAATTTTAGATGCTGATCACGAGTGGTAGGTTGTCACCTGTACTTCTATAAATTGAGAGTTCCCATGAGCTCCTCCTCTGTTTGACTAATTTGCTAACGTGGCTTAGAGAACTTGGGGAAACACTTTATTTACCTTTGCCCATTTATTTCAGAGGATATCATAAAGGATGCAGATGAACAGCTGGATGAAAGAGATGCATAGGGCAAGGCATGTGGGAAGGAGCACAGAGTTCCCACAAGTGCATGACCCTCTAGGTACTTCCATGTAGTCAGTTATCCAGAAGCTCATCCAAACCCTGTCCTTTTGGGTTTTTTTATGGGGGCAGTATTACATAGGCATGATTGATCACACCATTGGTTACTGTTGATGAACTCAACTTTCAGCCTTTCTTTCCTCCTCAAACTTTATGGAGAAGAACATACCCTCTAATCATGCATTGGTCTTTCTGTGACCATCCTTTACACTGAAATTACTTAGGGGTCCCCAGCCACCAGTCATCTCATTAGCCTTTAAAAGGCACTCATCACTAAGGACAGTCTAAGGGTTTTAAAAGCTGAGTGATAGGAAATGGAGATGAAGACCAAATATATATTTTATAATATTATGATATGTAAAAATTTTACTCTGTGAGTGATGAAAATATTTTGAAACTAGATAGAGAATGTGGTTACGAAGAATTGTAAATGTAGTAAACGTCTCTGTATTGTTCATTTTAAAATGGTTAGTTTTATGTTGTATGAATTTTGTCTCAATAAATTACTTTTTTAAAAGATGATAGTGATATATAGTTATAATGTCATGAATGTAGCCCACAAAATGTTTTCAGATTAAAATGATTTTTGAAGAAAATAAAACATAGTACTTGTATTTTTAAAGCATAATTTAGGTACTTTTTGTTGATTCAGAGAGAAAGTGGTATTAACAAATGAGTTCCTTTTGAACTAAGACCCAGTTTTATAATTATATGATAACTAGAAAATTTACAACTTCCAATAAATTAAACATTACAGTTTTAAATAACCCATGGGTTAAAGAATAAATCGTGTAAACATTAGAAAAATATTTTGTACTGAATTATAGAAAAGAAATGATGTCGGAATTTAAACAAGCTGTTAAATGGAGTGTCCATGGGAAAATCCATAATATTAAATGAAAATATTAGAAAAGAATAAAGGCTAAAAAATCAATGGCCTAACTTTCGATCATAGGAAGGTAGGAAAACACAAATTAAAGGCCAAAATAGGAATATATTGCAAATATGAAAGCAGAAAACAATAATATAGAAAAACAGTTGCTCTAGAGAAAATCAAAGCACCAAAAAAGGGCACCAGTTGGGCAGAGGGCAGCCCTAACCATATATCACACTCTGATAGCACCTTGATCTGGGACTATAACCAATAAATATGATAATTTTTGTGGGTTTTCTGTCAGTGCTTAGTAAATTGAGGAAACCCTCTTAGCAGTTTGGTAAAATCTGTTCTCATTAACTATACATACTGAATAATATTTGTGATATGCTTTTTTTTATTTCAGCATATTATGGGGGTACAGATGTTTAGGTTACATATGTTGCCCTTGCCCTCCCCTCAAGTCCGAGTTTCAAATATGTCCATCCTTCGGGTGGTGCACATTGCACTCTTTGTGTATGCATATACCCGTCCCCTCCTCCTCCCTCTCCCCCCTCCCCCCACCCAGCATCCAATAGATGTTCTTCTTATATGTGCACTTATGTGCTGATCAGTTAATACCAATTTGACGGTGAGTACATGTGATGTTTGTCTTTCCATTCTTGGGATACCTCACTTAGTAGAATGCATTCCAGCTCTATCCAGGAGTATACAAGAGGTGCTATATCATCATTGTTTCTTAAAGCTGAATAGTACTCCATGGTATACATATACCACAATTTATTAATCCACTCATGTATTGATGGACATTTGGGTTGTTTCCACATCTTTGCAATTGTGAATTGTGCTGCTATAAACATTCGGATGCAGATGTCTTTTTTATACAGTATCATTTGCTCTTTTGGGTAGATGCCCAGTAATGGGATTGCTGGATCAAATGGTACTTCTACTTGTATCTCTTTAAGATATCTCCATATTGCTTTCCACAGATGTTGCACTAGTTTGCACCAACAGTGCATGGGTGTTCCTATCTCTCCACATCCACGCCAACATTTATTGTTTTGGGACTTTTTGATAAAGGCCAGTCTCACTGGAGATAAGTGATATCTCATTGTGGTTTTAATTTGCATTTCCCTGATGATTAGAGATGTTGA